>PVJC01031426.1:0-11236 GCA_004026665.1 Murina feae | reverse complement strand
TGTTGTTATAAAAGGAAAAAGCAAGACAGGTGTTGGAGATAGTAAAAAGTTATTGTAATATTCAGTGAAGCAACTAAGCAAGGTTGATTCTAATGGTGTTCTTTGAAACCAATACTTGCTATATCTTGCTTTTTCCTTAAGATTCAGAAAATATCTCAAAATATATAAAAACATAAAAAAATGTAAACACAGATTTGTGGAATTAAATGCATGAATGTATCCAGCTAAATATTCAAGCTATGTCCATCGGAAAAACAGCCTGTCCTTTGACAAGTGTGTGCCTGCCTTAGGAATTCACAACACATTCCAGGAAAATCATATCCTAACTGGTTTGGTTGTTTACTCTGAAGAAGGCATTTTGGCACTTCATTTTTCAACTCTTTAGTTTGTTTACATGAAGCAAAATATTCTCACACAGGAAGAGACTAGATATTCTTTCTCAATGGAGGGAGGCGTCTCTTTTCAGGGTCAGGAACTTTATGACTGCAAAGTTAATTATCACGAGATTGTAGACCAGTCCTTCAGGCACCATGTCTGTGTTTCTGACCTTTGCTAAGGGCACAGTGCCACCAGACATACCACAAGATATGCAAAGTATGGAGTCTAACTTGAATAGCCTTATTAACTTGTTTTCTGATGCTGATATAAAGATTCTCACCATAAATCCTTTTGGTGCATCTGAGAGAGCTCAGTTCAAAAGGTAGAATTTCTAGTATCACAATTCTTACCCAATTAGCTATAAAATCTTGAACTCTCCCAGCTATACTTCTAGTGGAAAGCCTTTCACATTTAAGCAAGATCTAAGCAAAGTCTTTGTACCAAGTTCATCAATTTTGAAATTTTGTAAGTTTTGACAAATCAAAAACATTATTTCAGTTCTACAGCTTGTCTTTAAATAAGAGCTAATTTACGGCCATTGGACAAGTTCTGTCAAATACAAAATCTTAATTTAAAATAATTATTCTGACTTTATAGCTTACTTCTGGATGGCTTTCATTAACTGAACACTTAGACTTGTGTTGTCTAATGTGATAGCCACTAGACACATGTAACTACTGAGCTGAAATGTGGCTCATCTGAACGGATATATATTGAAGTATAAAAACTCAGGGGATTTTAAAGAATTAATTGGAATAATAGTGTTTGGATAGATAGGGTTAAAGAAAAATATATCATCAAAATTTGTTTTACCTTTCTTCTTAGTTAAATGGTGCTACTAGAAAATTAAAAATTATATATGTAGCTCATATTCTATTTCTATTGGACAGTACTGGTTTAGATGATTTGGAAATAAACATCATGGGAGAAATTCTGATATGCTTTGTGCACTTATACTTCCTTTGAAGTACTCCAGAGGCAGCATTAATTTACACAAAACCCCTGTGAGGAGGATAGGAAATGATTCCTCATAACATTACAAGGAAAATAACTTCAAAGGATGTTGTTATCATGACCAAGATTCACAAGTCAGGGAAAATCTTGGGTTCATGCTTCAGAAAGTAAAACATTCAGGGTCAGCTGTTCCCTATACTGACTTTTCCTCAGGTCCAGTTTGAAACCAGAAAAATCTTGGGGTGGGAGTTGTGTGGATTTGGGGAGTTAGGCGTAGGTAGTAATTTCTCAGAATGCTGAGCAGAGAGTAGGTCCTTTATAAATGTTTGTTAAATTGTGAAAATCGGACTAGGAATTTAGATTACAATGATAGCTGGCTGTATAGAGGGCCATGGTGCCTTGTGGCAATGGTTCTCCTTTCACCATGGCACAGCTAGGTGAGGTCCAGTGAAAGCCACAGAGAATGGAGTCACTGGGCAAATGCCTGGCATGAGGAGTCTGGGAAATAGTATAGGGATGTAGAGTTCTGAGAGACTGAAAGAGGTGATAGGTCAGAGGTCCAACTATATCAGGAAAGCATTAAAAGTGCATGCTGTGACAATGAATCAAAAGCATTGGGAAGTGAGGATTCAAGCAGATGAGCTCCAGGTTAGTGGTAGAGCTGTTCCCAGAGGTCAGTGCAGGTACAACATCTTGAACCCTGACCGGAGAGTAGGTAATAGTGCTGTAGGTTAAGGCCTGTGAGGCAAATCTTGGCTCAGCAAGGTGCCTCTGGTCCCCTGCCTGAGCAGTGACTGGCTCAGGGTCATGTGCATGTCTGAATGTCAGGGTGATAGAAAGGGACTTCACCTGCTTACAGATGGGATGAGATAGTAACTGAACTTAGTTCTGACACATTTTCTATGTGTTTGGCCATGTAAAATGTGAGTCAAGCTTCTTTAGTTGCTTAGTTGTGGTTCTGAACTGGAGGAAAAGGACCAGAAATGGCAGGCTGTGATATTATCATGGCTCTTCTCACCACTGATGAAGAGAGCAGGATTCTTTCCCAGCATTACCACAGACACTAGGCAGGGCTACTAGGGAATCTAGCTGATTGGTTAAACATGCCTCTCTTCTTTATGCTGGCTGCCTGCTTGGAAAACAGAAACAATGTAAAATGTTTGGCTTATAGAACTTTGTTATATATAAGGGCTATCTGGTTTTCACTTTAATAATCTAGCAAATAAGCTTAATTGAAAACAAATGGGGACTCACGTCATCTAACAGCTGCTCTGGGACCATCATTAATGATTTATGACGAAATCCAAATCATAAGTGCAACTTCTTGTTTCCTTCCAGAACCTGAACTATACCTCCCTCCTAGATGAAACTTCTGCATAGACTTGGTCTCTCTTAAAAGATGGGCTTGTCTTTATCCAGTGACTAGACATACGGTGAATCATAAAAGTAGATCTAGCTCTCAGATTTGAAAATCTGACACGTTCCCTCTTTACTGGGTTTACTTAGAAAATGGACATCTCCAAGTTCTTGGTTATGGAACATCTGAACCAGCACAAATACTTCCACAGCCCACAATTGCCACTTTGGACCATATTTTTTTAAAAAGCAGGGCTTTTTGTGGATTAAAGACTTAGATGTCAAGCATTGACTTCTCCCAGCCCCCACTACCCAATCCAACAGTCTTATAAATACAACATAAATTCACATGCACTATAATTATTGTGGTCAATTATGCTAAACCAAGCACATAGTTCTTCCTCAAACATTTTCATAAGCAAGAGAAAAATTGCCTTCACAACTCATTTTTAGAGATGGGATAACAAGTTCTGGTCATGTGAGAGCTGACTCACTTTTTTTTTTTTTTGTCACCACGTTTAAGATGTGTACATGTTTAGGGGAATCTAACTAAATTTATTTTCTATTATATTGATTGGGACCAGATGAAAAAGACAATAAAATAGGTCAGAGTTTTTAAATCTGGAGTACATCTTAGTAATAAGCAAACCTCTTGCTTGCTAAGTAGTTTATGGCCAGATACCTTCTAATGTAATGCAATTGTTTACACACACACACACACACACACACACACAACTTTATGGGAGTATAACATTCATCCATTATCAGTATACAATTCAAGATTTTTTTAGTAAACGTGTACCTCAGGGCAACCATTGCTAAATTTCAGTTTTAGAATATTCCTCTAAAAGTTCCCTCGATCCGTTTACAGTTCACCCTGCTTCCACCTCCTGCTCTAGACAACCACTGATTTGCATCTTCTCTTTATAAACTTGCTTTTTCTGAACATTTCAAGCATAGTTCATTTGATTAGTGAAGAATATTCCAATTTATGGATATGATGTATTTTGAAAATCTATTTCCTTTTGGATGAATAATAAAATTGTTTCCAGTTTTTTGCCATTATGGATAATACTGCTATGAACATTCACCTACATATGTTTGTGGGGACATACATTTTCATTTCTCTCACATAGGATCCTAAGAATTGAATAGCTTTATTGTATAGTAAGTTTATGTTTAACTTTTTAAGAAAGTATCAAACATTTTCCAAACTAGCTGTGCAATATGACATCACCAACTATTTATGAGGGTTACCATTTATCCATATATTCACCAGCATTTGGTGTTGTCTGTCTTTCTGATTATAATGATTCTAAGAGATGTAGAGTGGCATATCATTGTGGTTTTAATTTTCATTTTCCTAATGACAAATGTGCTTATTCAACCATTTGAATATCTTTTTTGATGATACAGCTTAAAATCGTTTGCCCATTTTTAAATTGGGATGTTTTTATTCTTACTATTGAGTTGCAAGTGTTTTTTACATAGTCTGGGTACATATAAGTCTTTAATCAAACAAATTATTTGCAAATATTTTCTTTTGGTCTGTGGCTTACCTTTTTATTTTCAAAAACTAAGATCTGACTTCTGTTCATAACTACTTGAGTATTATGAACAAAGATAAGCATTTTTCAAAGACATCTTTAGAGAAAAATAATATCAGATGGATTTTGGATTCAAAGTCAAACAGTTTATTCTTTTTAAATACTGAAAAGACACTGAACTATATACTTGCACGTATTTTCTATAACACTGAAAAGATCCTTGTGCAAGAGAAAGAGATGTAACTATCAATGTCCCTGTTTTATAGGAAAGTCAGGCTTAAACTAAGTGACATGACTGAAGTCACATAGCCAATTGCTATGGAAAAGAGAACAAATCATTTTTAGGGTTATCATGAACAGGAATCTATTTAACAAATGTTTAGTGAGCACATACTACGTGCCAGACAGTATTCTAGGAGCTATTTATATAGATGGGAGAGAATATATTAAATTGTCATCTGTCATGGAGGTTATATTCTAGATAGTTATATCATCTCCACTAACATAACAGATATTACTCTAACATTAAAAAAAAATAAAAATTTGAGCATTTTTCTCATGTGTTACACTGAAGACAAAAAAAAAGATAAAATGTTTGAGCCATATAAACATGGGAGTACTTATTTTATCCTTCAATATTTTCTAAATAATAGTTGGGAAACACAGATTTTCATGTACATGTGGCTTTGCAGGCAACACAGAGATCATAATCTGAATCTGGACTTGGACCATGAGTCCCCTGTGTTTGGCCATGTTATCTGTCAGAGACTAGATAACGTCCATGTGTGCCACGGCATGCTTAGAGAAGAACCAGAGGAGGAAGGGAAATTGGAAAGAGGCCAAAAGGGAGCAGGAAAATAGACAATGCATCGGGAGAGAGGGAACAAGAACATGGTCACTGGCAAAAGCACCACCTAAGGGACCTCTCCCTGCAACCTGAGGACAGAGATCTTACCCTGCTGATCGCTATCATATGACTAAGGACCTAGCAGAATGCCTGCCACTTAGTTGGTGTTCACTAAGTGCATTGGAAACATGACTTATCGAAAGAAGTCTATTCATTAATTTAAGGAATGACTGTTGATTGCTCTGATATCTTAGCCATAATGTGAGGTCTTGGTCTCTGCCCTCAGTGATAGATAAGATATTTGGGGAGAGAAATGAATTATTAAAAGGAATGCATCACAAATACTGTACCAGAGAGATAAACAAAGTACTATGGAAACACTATAAGGAGTAACTTGTTTTGTCTCAAAATGTGGGAAGGCTTCGTGGAGAGGGTGGCATTTGAATTGGGAAAGATAGTCAAGGAATAGTCTGTAGAGACCTTGTGTTGCTTGTTCATGGAATGATAGAACACATGGGCAGAAGAAGATGAGGACACATGTGGGGGTTTCAGGCTGAGCTAGAAACTAGAGCACTAGTTTCTAACCTAGAACACTGGGGAGATAGTAGAGGCCCGTATTACTTCACCCTCTGCCATTAAAGCAATCTTCTTAAAAGTCTAAGTTGTATGATGCTAAAACCCTTTGTAAAGATCACAAATCCACTCAACCCATCACATATTATTATGGAATAAGGGTTTCCACATGCCGATGAGGCTTTCAGATAGTCACCAGCATGAAAGTCCTATTGCAGAAGAACTAGTCCACATAGGTTGCTGAGTTTCTAAGATGGCTTCAGCCCCAACTCCTAGTATCCATGTACTGGTGTAGTCCCTCTCACACTCTATCAGGGTAGGTTTGTGTGACCAATGGACCACAGAAGAGTGATGGTATGTCACTTCCAAAGCTAGGTCATAAAATACTTTGTGGCGTCTGTCTTGTGCTCTCTTAGATTATTTTCTCTGGGGGAAGCCAGTCACTGTGTTGTAAGGACACTGAAGGAACCTATGTTGTGCCCATGTAGCCAGAAACTGAAGCCTCTTGCTAACAATCATGGGAGTGAGCCACCTTGGAGGCACCCCAGCCTCAGTCAAGTCTTCAGGTGACTGCAGCTTCAGCTGACATCTTGACTGCACCCTCATGAGGGACTCTAAGTTGATCCCAAATTCCAGACCCACAGAAATTTTGAGATAATAAATGCTTATTGCTCTATTTTTTAGGATAATTAGTTATGGAGCAATGATAATTAACAAAGTCATCTATATATATAAAAGCCTAATATGCAAAGTGTTCCCTTGGGAGTTTGACAGACCGGGAGTTTGATCACTCACTATGACATGTGCTGACCAACAGGAAGTAGCTGCTAGGGACTCTACCTGTGCACGAATTTCATGCACTGGGCCTCTAGTTATATAAAGTCAGAGTTAAAAGGAACTGTAGAGATTAAGTAGGGCAGGTATTGATAATTTTGTTCACTATTTCCCACAAAGCTTGAAGAGATCTGTGGAGTACTTCTCTGCTTCTATTGGTCAGAGATGGAACACATGTTGAGACCTTTTGACTGATCTCAAGATACAGGGTCTGATCCAAGCATGCACATCTAGTTAATTTTAAAAACTCCATTTCCTGACTGCACGTCCGGGGCTCTTACCACTGTATGGTGCTACTGTCCATAAAATGACTTAATTTAACCTCTTTAATTTATATGAGATACCCACCCACTTGCTGAAGACTAGTCATTCAACTTGTTAAGAATTACTCATCTACAAAGAAGATACTCTAGATACTCAACTGCTTAAGTGAGTAGGAGCTATTTTAAATGCTAATTGTGGTAGGCTGAATAATGACTCCCCAAGATACTAGCTTCTAATCCCTGGAATCTATGCATGCTACCTTATATGGCAAAAGGGATTTTGCAGGTGTAATTAAATTAAGCATTTGCAATGGGCAGATTATCCTGGGTTACCCAGGTATGGCCAAAATGTAATCTCATAAGAGGGAGGCAGAAGGAAATTTGATGAAGAATAGGAGAAGGCGATGCATTATGAAACAGGGGGAGAAAAGATGATGTGATGCAGGGCCATGAGCCAAGGCATGAAGACAGCATTCATCATGGAAAAGGTAGAGGAACAGGGTCTCCCCTAGAGCCTGCAGAAGGGACTAGCCCTACTGACCCTTGATTTTAGCACTCTGAGACTGATTTCAGATTCCAGAACCATAAAAGAATAAACTCGTGTTTGCTATAATTTGTTACAGCTGCTATAGGAAATGTATATACTAATCTTAGCTCCCAGTTCTGCTAACTTGTGCAAGACAATATTTTTAAGACTCTTTCCTCATCTCTAAAATGGGAATAATAAAATGTCTATTCCATGGGGCTATTGTAATATTGAGTAAGATCCCTCATGTAAAATGCTCAGCGTAGGACTTGGCACATAGAAAGTTCCTTATAAACTTGGCTATTGATTTGGTCTAGACAGGAAGATTACAACATTTCTTTTTTTTTTTTTGCTTCATTTTGAAAACTCAAATAAATTACTAAGTAGCTCTTGGGATACAGAAAGTATCAAATGTTTATTACCTATTCTTTGGTTACCATTCAATCAGAAATCCTGAGGTCTACTAGATTCATCCTCTCTGATTGTTTTTGTCTCAAGGATGTTGACTGCAAGTTGGGAAAAAGGCAAACAAAGAGAATGACAAGAAAATAACCCATGAATGAGAGAACAAAAGAGTTTTGAAAGGATTTCTTTGCCTAAGAGGAAGCCACACAAAATAAGTGAAAAGTTATCCTATTCATAAAGCTCTCCAGAGAGGGAATGCCCACTAGCTTCCCCAGTGCTTTCTCTTGGTACTTATGAAGACTGTTCTTAGTTTTCAAAGAAGGCTTCACTGACAGCTGCACATTCCCTTTAACACAAAATTGAATGGTTTTGTTTTTGAAAGCGGCCTGATACACTGTGCTGCCTCAAAATGTCTATGACAAAAGCAGCCAGGTGTTAGTTAGCTGGCCATATTTCCATGCAGTGTCAGGACCACTGATGACATGAAACAGCTCAGCTATATAAACTTTTTCTTTATCCTAGATTAAATTTCAAAATTTCACTAATTAAAAAAACTTATAAAAATCATTTTTACTTATATTTATTCCAACAACCCAGATTTTTGTAAGTGCTTATATTTTCCATTTTCTAATGATTTATCCTTTGCATTCTGTTGTTTATATATACTGATCGCATTTGCATAGATTAAATATTCTGCGCTTTCTACCCTAAGCCCTCGTGAGCAGGAGCAGCATCTACATTATTCTCTTGTATGATGGAACTTGCTTGGTGGGACTTCTTGTGACTCATAATTGTTTTATGATGATAGAGTTGATATGATAAAAATGAAGCCAAAGGAACATCTTTAAAAATAGGGTTTGATGCTGTTGGGGTCTGTATTGGATGTCTCCATTTACTGAGGAAAGAAGGGAAGAACAGCTGTTGTATCACTAGGGAAAAAAATGGACATAGCCAAGCGCAGTGATTTTCTAAAGCCCGGCGAAATCCTCTACCACACCAGAGTACACCAAAGGACTAAAGGTCAAGCTGTCTCCTACTTCTGAATATGCCTCAACCCTGGACATTGGTCCTCAGTCACTGAATCCCAGGCTTGCCCACCCCCAGGGTGAGCAGACTGTTAGGAGTGCATTTTTCCTAATTTGGCCTGTGTTGGTTTGTCCTGACCCAGAACTAGAAAGGTATGGTACTTGGTACAGAAACCAAGTCAGCTGACCAGGATGTCATTCTCTCTAATGAAGACACTCAACTACTTAAATGGTAATGGAGGCCAACATCTCCTAATTGAGGTGGCCTTGCTTGGCCAACAGAGATTGACAACAGAGATTGACAACTGAGCTCATCTTGGCGTTAGGGTGCCATGTAAAGGTGGAAGTTGAACAATAACCTTAGTAGGTGTTTTGTGACAGCTTTAAAGCCATAGCCCCCAAGCATAAGTCAGGGCAAAAATTCACTTTCCCTCATTCACCTGTTCTCATTGTCCCCGTAGGTGAGGAGTGAAAAAAGGCATTTCCAGGAGCTGATGTTCCAACTCACTCCGGATAAGAGGCTCATGCCAGCCTTCTGCTTTCATGGGGAATCAGCATTTGATATGTAACATGAAATGCAGCTCAGTTCACAGGTTCTGGGAGAGAAGATGAAACTTTCATTTATCTGCACTCCCCACACAGATACTGTGCATAAGTGCTTCAGCCAACATTTTGTAGATTTCAATGCATTTTATCTGTTTACACAAGAGCAACAATGTGTTCCTACACCTACGGTAAACATTGAATCCTGTTTACACCAGGAGGGCAGTGTCTGCAGGGAGCATGTACTGAGTGCTCCAGGCAGCTCTCGCCTTCTCCCAGGGACTCCAGAGGGATGTGCCTCAGCACTGCTGTACCAGCTCCCTAAATCATGATTAATTTAAAGCCCTCTCTCTCCTTGTTTTAGGCCTGACACAAGCAACTGCTTTCCTGTCACATTGATTTTTCTGTCCTTGTGGATTCAAAGCCAGGGGTGAGTCCTCCTAACAGGGTGAGTTCTCTGACAAGGAGGTTTTGCAACCTAATTTACAGCTGGAGTCAAGCTTGTCAGTGGTGCCAGAGGGGAACTGTTGCAATCCGCTGGTTAAGTATGCATTTAATAGTGTTTATCCAAGCAAGCTTGTGGTTTCTTCACTCTCTCCAACAGATACACTATTTGTAATACCTATCTTCTCTAATCTAAGTGTCTGAAAAATGTCTCTAGCGTGTGTGGGCTAGAATACATTTTGTTTTTTGGTGGGTATGTTCATTTAACAAGGGCAGTCTCTGAAAAGCTATCACAAGCCTCCTGCCATCTTTGCAACCCGTCTCTCTATGCAGTGACCATGAGTTATTCTTGAGGGAAAACAAGGAAACCTTTACAAATAAACATTCTCAAGGATGTTTAGAGGGACCCCAATTGCTAGCATGCAGAACCCACCCAGTGAATGAAAATAGTTATATTGAGGGAGTTATTAGTTATTATATAACTAACATAAATAGTTATATTATGGGAAGTTGGGGTGTTTGTAAGCATTTGGTGTTTTCAGATTATTAACAATAATAAGCTAAATTGCAAGTAAAGGTGTGTGTGTGTGTGTGTGTGTGTGTGTGTGTGTGTGTGTGTGTGACTCAGGATCTTGTTTCTCCCTCTGCTGGTGGAAAATGAGGCACAGAGGTTAAAAACTCACTAGATAAGGGAGTTTGTAAGGAGCATTGGCCGTATTGGAACCTAAGTCCGTTAGGTTTCCCTGCGTTAACCTGTTCAGAAAGAGTTCATAAGAGCTAAAGAAACAGTTGATCAATAAGCGAAGAGAGCCGTGCCACAAACACACTTGGTTGTATGTGATGTATTGGTGCAGTGTTTCCAGTCTGAAGGAACTTGGCGTGTCATAGAGAAAATGTTGAGTATGAATTGAATAAACAAAAAAATTACTGGGTTAAACAATTAATTAAATAAATATAGATTATATATGCTGGAGTCTATCATATTACATACAACATTATTTTGAATTCAAAAATTTTTTTTCCACTTTTTGATTTTTTTAAATACCTGTCTCTTCCTCTCTGTTCTGCGGGTGTCTGAAGGACAAGTCTCTTTTCTGTTTGGGCTGATGCCCCAGGACTTAATGCTGGTGCCAGCACACACGATGGCAGGAATGACTGAGTGAATGGATTTGGTCTTTTTTTTTTTTTTTTTTTTACATAAAGTTTTACAAAGATTGGTACATATATCTCTTTTTCCCCCTGCCCTTCCGCCCGCCTCCCCTACCCCCCAGTGTTTTGTGTCCATTATTTATGCTTAAATGCATGCACCAAAGTCCCTTGGCTGATCTGTTACCCTCCCCCACAATGTTCCTGTCCTTGTTGCTGTAATTAGACAGTCTGTTTGATGCTGCTCTGCCTCTGTATCCATTTTTGTTCACCAGTTTATAATGGTTATTATTATCCATAGATGAGTGAGGATATGTGGTATTTTTCTTTCATTGACTGGCTTATTTCACTTAGCATTATGTTCTCCAGCTCCATCCATACTCCTGCAAATGCTA
>PVJC01031425.1:0-20587 GCA_004026665.1 Murina feae | reverse complement strand
GCCACGCTCAAAAAAGAGAACAACATGCAGGGGAGGGCAAGAGTCTGAGAGATCAGCATAGAGGGGGTGCCTGCTCCAAGCCTCCACGGTGTGCCTGGGGCAGGCCCCCAGCAGGTAGACACACACAGGAGGACTGCTCCGAGCCTCAGATGCGGCTGGGGGCAGGTCCCCAGTGGTGACACACACACACACACACACAAAAGGTGCCTGGCAGACTGGGGCCATCATAGGACATCCACTGAGGGGTCCCAGACTGTGAGAGGGCACAGGCCGGGCTGAGGGACTCCCTCCACCCCGAGTGCACAAATTTTTGTGCACCGGGCCCCTAGTAAAGTAATAAGTAATAATAAGTAAAACACTTCCCTGAGTTCTGTGAGCCATTCTAGCAAAGGACCAAACCTGAGGAAGGGGTTGATTTACGGGTCAAAAGTGTAGGTTACAACCTGGGACTTGTTACTGGCATCCAAAATGGGGAGCAGTCTTGTGGGACTGAGTCCCTAACCTGTGGGGTCTGCTAATTCCAGGTGGTTAGTGTCAGAATTTAGTTAAATTGTAGGATACCCAGTTGGTGGCCTTGGAGAATTGCATGGTGTGGAGAAACCACTGGTGTCAGAAGCCTTGTGACTATAGAAACGGTGTTTTCTTTCAGGCTTCTTTTTTTAAAAAATCATTTATTCTGATATATATAAGAAAACTGCAATATCAGTGAGTCAAAGAGGGGTTACTGAGGTAGCACTTTAGCTTTTCTTGGAGTTCACAGCTTAGGTAATTGAGACACTCTCATTTATGATATGCTGAGTTCAAGCCTCTCTCTGGAGTTCATTGGCAGATGAGCAGACAGACAGAAGTGTCCTCCAGATAGAAATGGTCCATGAAGCTGCTCCCCTTTGTGGTCTATGACTCACAGCCAGGAGCATGAGCTGAGTTAATAATGACAGAGCCTTACCCCTGCCCATGGGGTTTCCCCATCCACCATCTTTCTAGACAAATACTCTGCCTTGATATGATTTGTACTGACTCTTAGAGATATTTCCCCATGTGGGCACTATCTTAGCCCTCAACCAATGGCCCCATAGCCATTACCTTAAGTAATTTAAAGAAATCAACTTACACAGATATAAATAGATATAAATATATCAATTGCCACAAGTATTTTCTATTATATAACTTTCACACTCAACAACCTCATATTCCTAAACAATATTCCCACCAAATTTCTGAACTGGAGGTGAAACTAGTACTGGCTACAGGTAATATGGTCTTGTGGTTAAGAGCACCAGCTCAAGAGCCAGATTATTATGTACATATCCTAATTGTCTGACTTACTGACTATGTAGCAGGGATAAGCTAATTCACCTCCTGGTGCTTCAATGTTCTCATCTTTGAAATGAGGCCATTACAGTATTTGAGTTACAGAGTTGATGTGAGAGTTTATTGCATATAAAACTTTTAGCCAGTGGTGTACTAGAGTAGACTCCTATGAGCTCACAAGAGCCTATTGGTAGCATCTCTTCCCAATCTCTCCTTCAGTTATAACACATTCATGACTTACAATTGGCCACAGTGGGAGTATTTAAACAAAGAAATTGGCAGATACTACAAATTAGAACTGGTTTGGGGGGAGGAGTGGAGGTGGTTTTTGTTTTTGTTTTGAGAGCTAATTGTTTTAACATTTGCCAGTAAGGGCTAGCCCATAGTTAGCTCTCAAGAAATATGAGTTATTATTAGTAGAAAAGGATATTAAGGAACCTCTGGCAAGTTAAAGGATTTCCCTCAACTTTTTCTCACCACAAATAAACTTTTGCAATTACACAAAGAAAATTTGAATCAAACTAATTTTTGGTGATAGAAAAACTCAATCTAAACATAAACCAAATTTTTCCATCCCTAACTAACTTTAGCAATCTGTGTGTTCTTGAACAGAACCACCTGTCCCATTTCCATCTATGACAGGGCACTAAGGTACCTTATAAAAAAACAAATTGTCCAGAACATGTGAGGACTTTTTCAGTGATCCTGCCAAGCTCAAGAACACATGGTTACACATTTCTATTTAAATCTTTGCATGAATCCCTGCTTGGGAATCAATTGAAAGATAACTCTTAAGAACTCCATGAATAATGTATACACGGTGTTCCCCCAAAAAAATGTAGACACACCTTGACTGATTATTAATTTCAATGGGTTAAATCTGAAAAGAAAGAAACATTGGAATTAACAATTATTCAAAGTGTGTATACATTTTTGGGGGACACCATTTATATCTCAAAGGTGCCATTTTAAATAAATGACTAATAGATTCTCCCATCATCCCAACCAAGAAAGAAATCAATGGAATAGAATTTTGTCAGTTTTCAGTTTGTTTGTAAAAGAGATGGATGCAGGGCAAGGGAAATCAATCAAATGTGTTTTTCTTTTCCTTTTTTCACATTTATTGATAGAATTTAAAATCAAGTCAAGAACTGACTGTGGAGAAACTAAGATGGTGGCATAGGTAAACATCTGAAATTGCTGCCTCACACAGCCACTTCAAAACTACAACTAAAAGACAAAACGGACATCACCCAGAACCACAGGAAAGCTGGTTGAGTGAAAATTCTACAACTAGAAGGAAAGAGAAAAGCACACTGAGACTCAGAGGAGGTGCGGAAATAAAGTGCAGAGGTACAGAGGCGCGCTTGGAAAGGGCTGGCAACTGAGGATGTGGTTGTCTTTTTCAATCCAGAGGGAGACACAAGCTCCCAACTACTCTGAACTCCAGTTCCAGGTGAGTCTCTGGGGATGCAGACTCATATGGGGAGAAACTGAACTGTCTGGCATCTGGCAGAACTCGAGGGCATCTTTCTCTCAGAGGTGCTTGCAGCGATTACCATGGGACACTGAGGCCCAGGGCCTCTTAAGGCAGGGCTTAGGATCAGCCATAGCTGTTTGCTCCACCCTGTTGATTCCCTGAGACCCCATCCCACCCAAACTGCGTGCAGAGGCTTTTGGATATGAATGGCCTTGCCCTTTGCAATCTAAAATCACCTAACAAATTGCAGCTGGGTCAGAGAGACACAGAAAATCCAAAAGAAGGCCCAAGGCCCCACAGCAGCTTGCATTGCTTCACAGCTGGGCCTCATCTGGGCACCTCCAGACCCCAAACAAAGAAGAGGAATCTGCAGATCTCTCCCTACCTCCTGCTGGGTAGCCTCAGACAAAGATTAAATTAGCAATTCCTTAGAGATCCAAGAGCCAGTGTACCCAGGGGTCAGAGTGGGACCATCCAGATTACAACACCTCGTATCCATAAGGGACACACTCAGGGAGCAGACTCAATGAGCACCAAAGCCCCACTGAAGCAAGTCTTGCCCCATAAAGGTGTCTCCAACACAGAAGTTCTCCCACTGTAGACACAGCTGATTCTCACAGCCAATTGGCCAGGAGGTCAATTCCTTCCAGTGATACCAACAACAATCAAGGCTTACCTACAACAAGACTGTGCACACAGCCCACAAAGGGGTGCACCAAGAGTGTCTACCTCAGGTAATTGGGTAGGCTGAGCCACTGGGCCCTATAGGACACCTAGCACACAAAGCCACTCTATCAACACAAGGAAGCAGCCAAAATGTGGAGACAAAGAAACAAGTCACAAATGACAGAAATGGAAGAAAGCAAACTACTGGATATAGAGTTCAAAACTACGTTTATAAGGTTTTTCAAGAATTTTCCAGAAACTGCCGATAAATTTAGTGAGACCCTTGATAAATCTAGTGAGACCCTCGAGGATATGAAAAAAGACCAATTAGAAATTAAGCATACACTAACTGAAATAAAGAATAATATACAGAGAGCCAACAGCAAACTAGAGGACCCCAAGAATCAAGTCAAAGATTTGAAATACAAAGAAGCAAAAAACACCCAACCAAAAAAGCAAAAAGAAAAAGAATCCAAAAATATGAAGATAGTGTAAAGGAGCCTCTAGGACAACTTCAAGTGTTATAGGGGTGCCAGAAAAAGAGAGAGAGCAAGATATCGAAAACCTATTTGAAAAAATAATGACAGAAAACTTCCCCTACCTGGTGAAAGAAATAGACTTACAAGTCCAGGAAGCACAGAGAACCATAAACAAAAGGAATCCAAAGAGGACCACACCAAGACACATCATAACTAAAATGCCAAGAGCAAAAGACAAAGAGAGAATCTTAAAAGCAGCAATAAAAAAAAACAGTTAGTTACCTACAAGGGAGTACCCATATTATTGTCAGCTGATTTCTCAACAGAAACTATGCAGGCCAGAAGGGAGTGGTAAGAAATATTCAAAGTGATGAATAGCAAGAATCTACAACCAAGATTACTTTACCCAGCAAAGCTATCATTTAGAATTGAAGATCAGATAAAGAGCTTCATAGATAAGAAAAAGCTAAAGGAGTTTATCACCACCAAACCAGTATTGTATGAAATGCTGGAGGGTATTCTTTAAGAATAGGAAGAAGAAGAAAAAAGTAAAGATGAAAATTATGAACAACAAATACATATCTATCAACAAGTGAATGTAAAAAATCAAGTGAATAAAAAATCTGATGAACAGAATATACTGGTGAATATAATAGAATCAGGAGCATAGAAAGGAAATGGACTAACAATTCTTGGGGGAAAAGGGGTGTGGGGGTACAGGAAGAGACTGGACAAAAATCATACACCTATGGATGAGGACAGCAGGGGGGTTAGGGCAGGGGGGGTGGGAACTGGGTGGAAGGGAGCTATGGGGGGAAAAAGAGGAACTGTAATAATCTGAACAATAAAGATTTTTTAAAAAAGAACTGACTATGTAGTCTCCTTGAGCAATTTGAAAATAAAGTAAATGGACTTCTATTGCTTTACTTAATTTCTTTTACTTTTTAGTTCTAACATGAGAAATGAGTATATCTACCAGGCCAATTGGAATTACCAATGAACCAGAGATCTGGACATCCTGCTACAGGAAATCCTAAGTATTTCAGAATCATTGTTAATAATGTTCTAAAACCACTTTTTGCCACCCCTCTGCAGTTAAAGATTTCATGATATAACTCATATCCATACCAGATAATCAGCCAATAAATCATTACCCAGATCTCACAATACTCAGCCAAATATTTAGTCATTCACACCACAGGCTTGGGTTTTTGCCCATAGTTCTGGGTGAGATGTTTATTATTCTTATCAGGTATCCAAGTAAGAGGGAAAGAAGAAAATTGTCACTATAAATGTACTAGTACACTATCCCTGAGCTATAATACTTGCAAGTTTCTCTTGAATTAAAAAAGCAAATTGTGATATACATGGCACAGTCAAACTGATGACTATTTCTAGTGCATTGCTATAAGGAGATGGAACTTAAATGACTGGTTGTCTTAATATATTATTGGGTTGTGGGTGGGGCGAAGCACACATAGTGCTCCCAGAGAAGAAGTAAGACCAGGTTTACAACATTATCCACCAAAAAGAAAGTGAAGAAAAGTATTCTGCTGCAGAGACAAAGATGGCCAGGAAGATGGAGCCTCAGAAACAGGCATACATGGGCACAGCTTCCCACTGCCCAAGAAAGAAAAACAGAACACACACTTCCTATTCCAGAGAAGCTTTTTTTGGCCCTGGAGTCATAAGCACTCTTTTCAGGGCAGGTTGCCATGCACTCTACTCCTGCCAGCTGCCTGGACTGGGAGGAGGGAGAAGAAAGGGAAGAGGTGACCTAGAAGAAGCAGGCTTTTGTGGCCCAATAGAAGCCTACTTACTATCTGCGAACAGGAGGAGGTCAAGAAACTAAACTGTTTACCTACTTGACCATCTCGCTGACCCAGGGCTCCTACCCAAAGGCAAACCACACCTTTTCCAAGTCCAGGTCCTACTGTGTTATCTTCCCTCTTTACCTTCTTCCCTCTTTGCCTTTCAGAGAATTCAACATCCAACTATGTTCTTTCCCATATCTGCCTCTATTAAAGATCTATGTGAACTTGTTCATTTCATAGGTCAGGGTAGACACATTTCATCTCTGATTCAAACCAATTCTTCACCCCTGCCCAAACTGGGGAAATAAGTGCTTAAGGTTATCAGCTTCTCCCAGTCAAGACTTCAGTATAGGCTTTGGAGTGAAGGACATGGGTTTGAATTCTATTTTCACTACTCTCTCTTTAGCTTTGGATAAATTACTAATTGAGAGACACTTTATGCATCTAGAAATGAAAATAAGTCCTATTCCTCAGGTTTGTTGTGAATTAAATGGGATAATGTATATCCCACCGCACGTGACAAGCTATGGACCTACTGAGGAGGATTAAATATGGCATCTAGCCCTGGCCAGGTGGCTCAGTTGGTTGGAGGGTTGCCCCATACACTAAAAGGTTGTGGGTTCAATTCCTGGTCAGGGAACACACTTGTGTTTTGGGTTCAATCCCTTGTCTTGGCACATATGGGAGGCAAGTGGTGGATGTTTCTCTCTCATTGATGTTTCTATCTCTCCTTTCGTCGCTCTCTAAAATCAATAAACATATCTTTGGGTGAGGATTTAAAATATATATAAAATGGCATCTAATGTAATTAAATAATTTAAATAAATACAAAAGAGGACCTCAAGAAGCATAAGCCCAGGGGCCAGATTTAGTCTATGAAGAGGAAGAACAGTGTAAAAGAAGGGATGACAGAAGATAAAGGAAGTCCTATAGTTGTTTTGAATTTAAGATCTTGTCTTTGGATGACAGTATGGTGAATCAGTATATAAATAGAAAATTAAACTGTATAAAACTTCTAGAAAAATTATTTATACAGTTAAAGGGAACTTCTTCTCTATGCTTGAGGAAGAGAGTTCATTCAGTGTAACACCCATGACCTCTCTCTGGAAGTGACTTATCCAATGGATAAATTTGGAGGAATAAACTGGACATGCTCAGCTCAGCTCAGCTCCCTTTGACCTCTTGGTTCTTTTGTGTCCCACAAGGCAGCCCCAAGTCATCCCTTGTTATCTTCTACCCCCTTACACCTCCCCCACCCAAGAGATTCAAACTTGGTGCAGCATAGCCAATAACTGGGTGGGAAAGTATGACTAACTATAACCTCAAATTGAGTCTTTAATGAATAAAAAAGGTAGTATTTTGAACTCTCATCTGTTTTTCTCTGTTGTCTACTTCTGGCCTTTCTTAGCCCTCAGGCAGGATAGAAGGTTTTATTTAATGAGTCCCTTCAGGGATCCCAGCAAGCCTTAATGCTATTTATAGATACTGAAAAACTAATAAAGCAAAGGGAAAACTCAAAACTGGTCTGGCTATGTCCAAGTAATGCTAATTAGAATAATTGGCAGAAAATATCATTATGTCACATGTATAATAATTACTAAAATACTATTAATGTGGGTCATCTCATTTTTCTTTGAAATTTTATTTAATTATAATACTAATGGTGTTTCAATATACTTAGGTTTTCTGTGTTCTTCCAGCACTCAAACATAACAAAACTGAGTGAATGGCAACCACATGGATGGCTACAGTTTCAGCAACTGGTTCAACCCTAGTCCCTGCCCCTAGTCTAGTCCTTGCCCCTTGCCTAGACCCTCACCCTGTGGATTTCCTTTCCTGACCTGTAGGAAGTCAATTCATTGCTTAAGTGAGTTTTGTGTGCACCAAGGGATCTGCACCTCCCACCCTAAGGAGGTAGTGATTTAGAGAAAATGCAGCTAAAATGTGAAGTTCATCATCAGTGAAGCTCTCAGGATGACCCAGAGGGCCTACTTCTTGGAGAGAAAATAGGATTTTAATTGACAGATTCGACCCCTGGTTCCTCTCCAGAGCCTCCCCATTCAGGTCATGCACTGTAATGTGAATACATGCTTTCAAACCACTTTCAATTCAGTTCACACTAGGCCCCCATGAAATGCATTTCAGGCTACCACCTCATTCTACTTCCCAATCTCCATTGCTCTTTCCCACCTCCCTAATGTTTACTACTGTCATGTGAGAAGCTTAAATTGGTCAATTTCATCCAGACTACTTGAGTCCTTTCCAAAAGTGTTCCCTCTGAAATAAGTGAAAAGATTCTTGATGCTCATGTATAGCTATGAATATTTAGCTTTCTTGACCCAATGATAATCAGACGGATACTCTGGCATGGATTAACCTTGAAACTAACCAAGGATCCTGGTCATAGAAGGGCTCTATTTGGTGGTAAGATCCTTAAAGTTTGGGACTGCGTTTTGTTCACTTCTTAATCCCCAGTGTTTAGAAGGGCAGCTGCCATGAGTAGGTGTTTGATAAATCCTTAAAAATTAATAAATTAAGTACTTAACATTTAAAAGTGAATCTCTGCATTGAAACCTTTGGGCAATACTCCATAAATTAACAAAATGATGAGCAATAGGGATGATTAAAGAGACCCGCTCAGAGGTATAAGAAACCAACTCAGCCAGATTGTATTACCGAGGAAAAGTTTCTTCTGCATCCCCAGATGTGCTGAGCTGTTTTCATTATTTGCTGAGTTTGGCTACGGAGAATCCACCTCTCCGCCATGCAGTCTGAGTACTTTATCTATCCTACATTTTATCCAGTAATTCCCTTTGGGGGGGAAAGCTGAACACACATACACACACACACAAGTGCCAGATAAACTCTAATTGGCATAAGCTGACCAGCATGTTGCTCTTCCTTGGCCACTATGATTGGTTCAATGATGATGCAAGAGGCTGAGAATGCATCTCAGCCAATGAGATGCGGAGGATTGCTTGTCAGAGGCTTCTTTATGTTCCTTTATGCTTCTGTGACTGCTACCAAGCTGTGCTGGTCTCCTCCTGCAGGGCCTAAGCAAGTAAGAATGAAGCCCCTAGAAAGTGACCGCAAGGAAGCCAGCCTTAGGCTAAAGCAGTTCCTAGAGAAAACAAAGAGAGATTGAGGTGAAATGATGGCACCAGTGAACCACTGGCTCCAGCCTACTTGAAGCCTGACATCCCTGTGAGACTTCTCAGTTACCTGAGCTGATGAACACCTCATTGTTTTAGCCATCTTGAGACCTGTTTTCTGTTACTTGCACATGGCTAAAGCCAAACTCACTGAATAGATCAAGTCAGCTCTTAATAAGTTGCTACGCCCTCACTGAGTTGAAAAGATTTAAATAATCAAGGTTAAGGGACCCACTAGGGACCTTTCAATGCAGCAAAAAGAGTGAGAGAATGCAAATTCCTGACCAATTCCCAGCCTCTGCCCTCACCTCTAGCCACCTCAGCCTCTTGGATGCCTTCAGGCATTTACCTGCATCCATTGCATGCCAATTATGTTCTAGCCAGTGTCTCAAGAAGGACTAAAAATATTGACTCTACTCTCTAGAAGCTTATAAATAACTACAGGAGGTGTGTAAAGACTTAGAAGTATTAAAATATTAAATGATTATGATGTTATTAATAGGGTGAATTTCACCCTAATTTTTTCATTTTAAGCCACATTTTTTTACAGTTACAGTTTTGATTTAAAATAACTTCACAATAAACTAGAAATGTATTAGTAGTAAGCACCATATAGTGCTAAAAAAAAGCTTTAAAAAATCTATGAAACCTTCTGTGCAGCACAAAGCACTGTGCATGTAATGTTTTGTAAAAAATAATACCCAATATTTTTTGGATGTCTACTATATATTATGTGTTGATACATGCTGAGCACTTTGAATACATTATCTCAAGTTCTACCACAAATTATTAGTCCTGTCTTACAGATGAATATGCCAAGGTGCAGAGAATGTAATTGACTTGCCCCAAACACACAATGAGAAAGCAGTGGGTTAGGACTTGAATCAGGCAATCCGACTTCAAATCCTAGGTCTCTCACACCTACTGTATTAACCTGTTAGAAGATTGCATAGCATACGGTAAGCAAAATAATGGTTCCCCAAAGGTCCATGTCCTACTCCACTGAACCTGTGATTATGCTAGGTTACATTGCAAAGAAGAATTAAGGTTGCTGGTGGAATTAAATTTCCTAACCAGTTGACCTCGAGATGTGAAGATTACCTTGGATTACCCAGTTGGGCCTAGTGTAATCATAGGAATGACCAAAGGAAAGGTCAGAATGATGTGATGTGAGAAAGACTCAACCAGACATTGCTGGCTTTGTAGATGAAGGGAGGGACCATGAGGCAAGGAATGAGGGAAGCTTCTAGATGCTGGAAAAGTCGAGAAAACAGATTCTCTCCTACAGTTTCCAGAAAGGAATGCAAGTTTGATTTTAGCTCAGGAAAACCCAATTTTGGACTTCTGAGCTCCAGAACTGAAATATAGTACATTTATCTTGTTTAAAGCTATTAAGTTTGTGGCAATTTGTTACTACAGAGACATATACAGACATTCATATCATTTAGGTAGAAAGAGGAATAAAAGGAGTTGTCCCCAAGATAATATTTTTTAAAGTGATATCAAAATCCAACCTTCTAGGAAAAGAAGCATTGGTCTTGGAAACACCAGAGTCTGGTTCATACCAAAAAACTACATTATCTTGGGCAAGTTACCACACTCTCTGAGTTTCCCCTCTTACAGCAGGGATAGCTACTCCTCATACTGCTAGACAGAAGCTAACACATTGCTGAACACTCACAGGAAAGTTTTCTGTCCCTTTCTTTCTCATAAACCCCCAAGGGAACATAACCAAAATTTTAAAGCAAGAAATTTCTCATCCTTAGGGTTCATTCTTCAGTTTTGGTCTCTCTCTCTCTCTCTCTCTCTCTCTCTCTCTCTCTCTCTCTCTCTCTCTCATTTAAAATAGTATTGCAACAAAAAGGAGGATATAAATAGATTAATTTATGTTCATTTCACTGAGCAAAGACCTAGCACTGCTTTCGTTTCATAGGCTACTTCTAACAGGGAATATATGTATTTTTAAAACAGCCTTCTCTGGGGCTTCTATTCATATCTGCATATCAAGGTTTTCCCCTTTCCCTGGTGACCCATTTGTCTGAGGGAGGCATTCAATTAGACTGCCAGAGCAAATTGATTCAGTATTGACCAGGAAAGGCTTCGCACTTGAAAGACATATTACACAGAGGTGGAGGTGTCACTGCCACGAGTCAATACACCAAGTGCAGGCGCCCCGATGATTCAGGAATGTGAAATGAGGGAGGGTCCTCCCTGGGCATTTAGAGCAGAAAAGCCTCCTTCTTTCTCTTACAGAGGAGAGCATATGGAAGTGAGAGGCTCAATAAAATATGTTTTCCTCAAGGCAGGAAACTGATTCCCATTCTCTGCTGCCGGCAACTGAGAATAAGGGAAATGGGAATACGGGAATAAGTAAACGTGGGTTTTTTTGCCTCAAGAACTGTAACTAGGATTTGAGGTTTCAGTAATCTTATCCTTAAGGACATTGATCTTTAGACAAATACCACTGCTCTTTTCAAATATCCTTGCCCCACAGGCCCTTTCTGTGGCCTTGCCTCGCCTCCCTCCACAGACTACAACCCTAAAGCCCAGATCTGACAAAGTCATCAAAACTCTTCCTTCACACCCTTCACATGTGTTGTTTACCTTTATAAACAAAAGATACTCAGTTACTTTAGACAGGAAACTGAATCCCCTTACATCTAGGGCATCAAAAAGCACTGTACACCCAAGAAGATGGAAATAAATGCTAATCAATAATAAGTATGCTTTATTTAATACAAAACTGGTAGTCCAAATAAAGGGCAGGAAGGACGTAAGCTTGTGGTATCCAATGCTGGCTTTTAATCTTTGTTATTTCTCAAATGATGGCTCTGCTGAAATGTTTTATAGCCTTGAATATCTGACAGAATAAATTAAACCCTTTCTAAGTGCCTTCCCTTGATTATCCCACATACCCACTATCCATAAGATTGTCCTTTATATCCAGCTTGGAAAATCATAAAATTGGCTGTTACAATTCTTAGGACTCCCTCTCCCCCACCTTCATTTTAAGATGTTGGCTGCTACATGTTTATAACACTCTTCTTATTTACATTTTCACATTGCCAGGACAGGGGGCCTATTCTGTTGTGTGACACACAGATTATTGAAGCCAAGTCGCTTCCAAATGTCACTAGTGAAGGCTGGAATCCATTATTATTTAGTCGTGGAAATGAAGCCCATCACCCTGAGCACTTGCAGAAAAGAATAAAGAGGTTTAAATCAGAATCTGCATAATCCCAGGTGGAGAGGTGGCAGCAGGAGGGGAGAGAGAAAAAGGCATCCTCTCCAATATGCGAACCCTGGGAAAGAGTGGCATTTATTAACAACTGGGCCATTTGAATGCGGAGAGCAAGGAATACACTTAAATAAGTACATCCATGGTAATGACTCAGGTCGAGGCATTGATGGTCATTTTCTTAGCTGTTTCATCATGCTTCTCAGATACATATATGCACAATTCTGTGGTTAAAACATAGCTGCAGTTCCTTCTATTTTCGTTTGAAGGCCAATGTCAGATAAAATGAAAAGCCCCACCTTCAACCCTTCCCGAAATAATCTTCCTCAGAGAATACTTCCTTCTCTTATCATTTCTTTTCATATAAATTTTGAATAGTATTTATATTCATAGATGAAAATATTTCAAATATTCAGTAAAAGGGGGTAATGGGTGATATGGTGAGCATGTGCACCTAGGGGAGAGGACAATGCCCTATGTATTCCAGAGTCCTGCTCAGACCAAAAGGATAGACGGGAAATGTTTCTCAAAGAACCCATTTCTCCTAGCAGTAAGTCATTCTTAAATGATGGTTCACTAACCCAATAAACCACTAAACAGCCACTAAAATGATAAATACACAGATTATGGGTTTTTTTTTAATGTATTAAAAGAAGTCTATAAAATGTAAAAGCGAAAGAAAACATGGAATGGTATTGAAAAGGGAAATGGGGGGGCTTGCGACCCAGTTCGGTATCTGTTAAAACTGTAGTCTTACTTCCCCACTCTGACTGACTTGGGCAGAGCTGCAGAGCCTAACTGCAGGGCCCTGCCACAGCTGACTTGGGCGGAGCTGCAGGGACCCTCAGGGGCCTCCACAGGAGGGGATATATAGGTCAGAGC
The DNA here is from genome assembly GCA_004026665.1 of Murina feae. Taxonomy (NCBI): domain Eukaryota; kingdom Metazoa; phylum Chordata; class Mammalia; order Chiroptera; family Vespertilionidae; genus Murina; species Murina feae. Next base: position 7,565 of record PVJC01031425.1, on the reverse strand, counting down.
CCCCCCTCCCCCCATGAGTTCAGTTCAGGCTTTGGATCCAGAATTCTCCTGGACTAGCACATCTGCGAAATAAAGTTAAACTTCCCTCCCTCAGAGTGCTGGCTGATCATTCTACTGTGCATTCTACCACAACGGTATCAATCTTGAGAAATTATTTATGTCTATAGAGAAAAGGTCGTAGAAGATCATAATACACACAGGTATGACAACAGCAGTAATTTTTGTGCAGGAGAGTGATGGCAGTCATGGGTGGATTTTTTTTTCCTTTTCTTCTTTGTTTGTCTTTTTTTTATTTATTTAATTTTAAAAATCCAAGAGGCTGAAGACTTTAAAGCCCAGCTCCAACTTTTCTGTAGAGAAAACTATTTTATCTGAGCACTGGATTTACATGGCCAGGAGGAAATATTACCAATAGCGACTTAGTACATCTGCCACCCAGGACTTGTTCATTATGAATTTTTTAAATTGGCCTAGGCCATACCTGGTCAGAAGAATTTGGAAAGAAAAAGAAAGTATAAGAAAACCCAGGAAGGACAGTATCAGGGATAGTTGGGGCCACTGAGCTCTCCTAGGTGTTTATTCACAATATTGATGGGTTCAAAACACACTACCCCACAATATAGCACCTTGACATAGAGGATGTTTTAAACTGAAGGAATATGAGAAACACCATGTGCAGGAAGAACTTTCTGACCTTCCTCTGGAGCATCTCACACCCCCCTCATGTGAGAGGTGACCTCCCTATACTGGGACAAAAGGTACATCCTTACCTCTAAGATAAGACGCTGAGAGGAATCTGAACAAGCAGGCCTTGCTGTTTCCCTGGCTTACTACTCTCTTTGTCCTATCAGATTTCCCAGAACTCTACTTTTCATCATACCCAGCATAAAAATGCTCAGGTTTGCCCTGGCTGATTTGGCTCAGGGGCTAGAATGTCAGCCCTCAAACTGGAGGGTCTCAGGTTTGATTCCGGTCAAGCGCATGTACCTCAGTTGCAGGCTTGATCTCCAGCCTGGTCAGGCAGGAGGCAACCAATCAATGTCACATTGATGTTTCTCTCTCTGTCTCTCCCTGTCCTTTCCACTCTCTCTAAGAATCAATGAAAAAATATCCTGGGGTAAGGATTAATTTTTTTTTTTTTAAAGGAAAAGAAAACGCTCAGGATTTAATAACTTCTTCAGGTCTCCATGTCCTTATCAAGACCCCCATGTTGTGTAAAGTTATGTTACATACATCTGAATGCTTTTGTCTTGTTAATCTGTCTTGTTATAAGGCCATCAGCTGACAAATTAGAAGGGTAAAAGGAAAAGATAGTTTTCCTTCCCTACAGCATCATGAAAAAGAAAACCACCATATTTGCGGACCATGTTAAAGTCCAAGACATTTTGGAAAAATATTCAAATCATGAGCAAAAGAGATTCATCCTTCCATCACCACAGCATCCTTCAGTATTGGTCTATACTAGGTTGAGGTAGCTGCTCTCCTCTCAATAAAGTGTTCAAACACAGGCAGATTACCCAAAGCCGAGGTGCAGGAGGTAATATGAATAAGTCTGGGTGAATGAACGTATGCTTCACAAAACTGAAAAATCAGTAACAACTGATTTAGACCAGACACAGTGGGATACTATGTTCAACTGCTCTTGTAAAGTTCTATTGGTGTTCCTATATTTTCACCATCCCCTTGATAACAAAAACAAGAATATCTCTTCAACAGAGACCATCAGTTATGCCAAAATCAGGGAAGATTTCCCACTCAGCAAGTGTCTTTCAGGAAATAATCATAGTAAAAGACGGTACCTTTGATATTTAGGGAAAAATGTAGTTTTCAATTGAGTATCTACACATAAATTAACCAAATAGATATAAGAATAAGAAACACTGAAATGGACAATGCCAATATGCAAACAAGATGCCAAAAAGCACAGGAATCTGATGATCAAACTCTCAATTCTGTATGTTTACAGCATAAATTGAATATTTAAAAACTTGAATGAAATACCTTAACATGTAATGGTAAAAATGATGCACATTCTTTGACTGGGCAAAACTTACTGATACTTTCCAATGGCAAAGTTGAAGAATGATAAACAACAACAAAAAACTTTTCGGGGGAGGTTAAAATCATGTAGCTTGTTATTTAGTTATTTACCAAAATAAAAATGAAGGGCAATCAACATATTAAACTGCATATTCCTGATTTTTACAGTATGCTTTTGGTAGAGACAATAGGGCTCACCATACATTCCATCTGCTCCCCAACATCAGGAAAAAGCTGCCCGATCACTGGGACAATGTCTCCATCCATAGCAGCCTTCGCATGAGCAACTCTTGTGTTAAACCACTAAGATTTAGAACTTGTGTATTCTCATGACCTAACCAACCTGACCAAAACAATAGTTAACTCCAGCTTTTCTTTGCCTTGATCAACTCTAACTTCTCTACCTTGACAGAAATTGATAATTCAAAAAGAGTGAATAATGCTAATTTTTTTACATATATAAGGAGAAAGCAAGGGCTATCCTAAGTATTTAAGATTTCAATACACATATATCAATGGATATTAATTGGTTTCTCCTGATTAGGAAATGGAGATATTCCTTCCTAAAGATTTAAAATGTAAAGTCATATATTATAGGCTCTTAAAAGTCCTACTCCAAAGAAATAGGCAGTGTTCAAGTGAATGAAAAATATTTTCATGAAGGAGAGTTTGGGAAATGTTCCAAAAAATCTGATTTGTGTATTAATAAAATCTGTATCCAGCTAATATTGAAATTTATTTGCAGTCCCTAGTATATATCACCTGGTAAGTGAAAAAGGGTAATATTCAAGGTACTTAAGAACAGTATATTCTAGATATTGATCAATCTGACTAAACTCTGGACCTTGGACACCCCCTGTTGTACCAGGCAGTAATTCATTAATTGCTGAATTGTAGGGTGAGGAAAGCAGTTGGGAGGGTAGATACTCAGAACAGTGGCTATATGTCAATTGGTATAGTTTGTATTTCATATCCAGTACTAATTTCTAACAGTAAATATCACCTGTGCCTATGGGTGAAATAAGTAACTTTAATATTTACTTTATGATTTGAACATTTCTTCATCTTTATTTTTCTAAAATGTTTAAGTCTTGCTTAATATGTTTCTGAAGACCTTTTATTTTACAGTGGATAGTCAACAAATATAACAGGTATTAAACTCCAGAAAATGTTTAATAGTCATCAATCATGTAACAGACATTGTGGTAGGTGCTTTCATAAAATTAAACAAGAAAACATTTTTCTGAAGTCAAGGACATGTTAAGATATTTAATAAATGCATGCTTGTAGATTGAACTACTGACAATATAATAGTCTAACTCAATATTTGGCAAAGGTAGATCAAAAAAATGTTAAGTCTGTTTCATTGTATTGAAACTAAAGACAGAGCATGAAGACCTAATATACCATGTTTTTCCATGTATAAGATGTGCCCATGTATAAGACGCTCCCCACTTTTTCAACCCAAAATTAAGAAATCAATATTTTAAACATTTTCCTGGTTTTCTCCTTAAGGTCTTCTTCATTTTGGGCATCTTAAGGAGTTGTTCTTACTGTTTTCTCCACTGTCTGATCATACACTCAGTGGGAGGAGGTTCAGATTGTCTCTCTGCAGCTCTATTTCCATGCTCTTTTGCATAGTTGATTATATTCAGTTTGAATTTTGCAGAGTAAGACAATCAATCACTTACTGGTATTTATATTTTATTTTTTGACATCTTTATGGGGTCAGAATGCTCCAGTCCCTGTTATATCTGTGCACTCTCCACCTCTACCTCCAACTACAACATTAGCTGACGTCAGTAACAATAAAGCTCATGATTTGAGGAAGGCTTTTTGACAAGGTATGGGCAGCTATGCACCCGGGAGGCTCCCTCCTCGGCTGACTTACACATATAAGATGCCCCTCAATTTTCAGTCTAACGATTTTAGAAAAATATAGCATCTTACACACAGAAAAATATGGTACCTTTTTTTGTATGGAAAACTATTTGACTTTATTAAAAGAGTATATGAACATAAATCTTACTTTATAGGTAAAAGAGATATATTGAAATAATATTTTTTAAAGTTATGTTACTCATCAAAACATAAATATTCTAGAGGATTCTTTAGAAATTGATTCTCCTCACTATCTGGCACCAAGTTACTGAGCTATGCTTTCAATAAAAAGCTTTTTTTAAAAAAATTGGCAATGTTCAGCAACATTATAACATGAGCTTGGAATGGAGTGAAGTGGGAGTCAATTCAGTTAATCTTATACATGTCTTGGACATGCAAAAATTCACATCTGTCTATGAACAACCAATTTTAAAACCTGTGTTAGATCCAAACCTCCAAGAAAATATACTGTTTGTGTGACGTTTCAGGGCCTACTCTGATTAGAGTTCTTTGGGTAACTGACCTGATCAATAATGACCTAAAACATTTCTCAAAACCTCAACCACCACCAAATTTAATTTTTTGATATATTTTTATTGATTTCAGAGAGAGAAAGAGACATCACTCAGCTGCCTCCTGCACACTCCCTATAGCAGATTGAGCCTGAAACCGGATCCTGTGCCCTGACCGGGAATCCAACCATGGCCTCCTGGTTCATAGATAAACACTCAATCACCAAGTCACACTGGCCAGGCCAAATTTAATTTATGTAAATGAAAGCCATCACCAAGATTGATCCAAGACTCATTCTTGGCTTTGAGAAAAAGCTGTCATCAGTGTTTACTTCTGTATCCTTTAAAAGAAAGAGATTTGAATCTTGGATTTCACCAAACAGAAACTCACTATTTTACTCCTGATTCTTCTTTACTTTACTCCTTAGATTCTAGTAAACTTTTATTTTTCACTCTAATGACTTTGACCAACAAGGGAAAGATGCGATCTTAAAAGGTGAATAGCTCCATTGTGATTTATTAAATCTGAGTCTGTTGGGAGCTTTATTCCACTTGGATTGGCCTAAGTATCTCAATTTATGACTCCTTGTTCCAAAATACAAGGCCAGACCCTGCCACGATAAAAGATGATGAAAAGTTCTTACTTAATCTGCCCTAACTGGTTTGGCTCAGTGGATAGAGAGTCGGCCTGTGGACTGAAAGGTCCCAGGTTTGATTCTGGTCAAGGGCATGTACCTTGGTTGCGGGCACATCCCCAGTAGGAGCTGTGCAGGAGGCAGCTGATCAATGTTTCTAATTCTCTATCCCTCTCCCTTCCTCTCTGTAAAAAACAATCAATAAAATATATATATTTTAAAGTTCTTAATCAATTCATGTGGTTTAGGCTACTGAGATTTGTTGTTTTGCCATGATCTGTAGTTTTTTTCTGTTTAAATTACAACTCAGAGTTCAGGAACTACTTTCTGAATAAACAAAATTAGATTTAAAATTTGAACTCAGGGCACATCTCTGACATAATTAGCAGTTAAAAACAATATGAAGCCCTAACCAGTTTGGCTCAGTGGATAGAGCATCGGCCTGTGGACTGAAAGGTCCCAGGTTCAATTCTGGCCAAGGGCATGGACCTTGGTTGTGGGTACATCCCCAGTAGGGAGTGTGCGGGAGGCAGCTGATTGATGTTTCTCTCTCATCGATGTTTCTAACTCTCTATCCCTCTCCCTTCCTCTGTAAAAAAATCAATAAAATTAAAAAAGTAAAAAGCAATATGGACCCCTATTGTTAATTGTAAAATAAATACAAGGTGAGGCAAAAGGTTTACAGTCATGAGTATGGGAAACACAGAGTTTATTCTTGTGTTATTATTACTATTTACTAGGGGTCCGGTGCACAAAATTTGTGCACTTGGGGGGTGGGGGTCCCTCAGCCCAGCCTGTGCCCTCTTGCAGTCTGGGACACCTTGGGGGGAGGGATGTCCACCTGCTGGCGTGCCTGGCCAGCCAGGATGTGGGGCTGAGGGCCATTTTCAGGCTGTCCACAGCTCCTTCAGGGTTCATGTACTGGGGGGTGGGAGGGCTGGTGAGTGCAGGCCTGGACATTTCCCACCAGAGGGCTCATGATTGCACACGCCTGGTGGGCCCCCACCGCTGAGGGGACACACCTGGTACAGAGCTGGGTGGCAAGCCAGGGGCAGACGCTGGTGCAGGATCCCTCAGTGGGGCCCTGCTGCTGAGCGAACACACCCGGGTTGGAGCTGGGCAGCGGACTGGCTTCGGATTCTCTGCACTGTGTAGCAGACGCTCCCGCACGCCCTGTGGAGACCCCTGAGGGGTGGATGAAGGTAGCAGACCCTGGACGGGTGCTCCCACACACCCCTGAGGAGGCCCCAGGGCAGAGCCAGGCAGCAGACCCAGGACAGGCATTCCTGGACGCCCCGCGAAGGCCCCCGGGGTGGAGCCAGGCAGCTGACCCAGGACAGCTGCTCCTGCAAGCCCCGTGGAGGACCCACTCTCCTGCACACCTGGTGGAGGCCCCCAGGGTGCAGAGCCAGGCAGTGGACCTTGGACAGGCACTCCTGGATGCCCTGAGGAGGCCCCAGGCTGGACCCCCCCCCCCAATGAGCTGACACACCTGGCACAGCTATGCCGGCCATGGAGGCTCCCAGTGCAGAGCCGCCCTGCCAGCCTCCATCTTGGCTAGGTTAATTTGCATACAGCCACTCTGATTGGCTGGTGGACGTGGCCATGAGCAGAGGCTCAGCCAGCCTAGGCAGGCAATTGCAACAGAAGCCTCTGGTTTGCTCTAGCTCCATGGCTGCCGGCCTTCATCTTGGCTGGGCTAATTTGCATACAGCCACTTTAGTTGGCTGGGAGGTGTGGCTTGGCTGGTGGGCGTGGCTTAGGTGTCTCGGGTAATGGTCAATTTGCATATTACTCTTTTGTTATATTAGATTAGTTATTATATTATTTTCCATAAGAATAACTGTAAACCTATCTTGCCCCACCCTGTATAATAAGAATGCACACAGCCAAGTATTGGATTAGACAAAATAATCCAGATATCTTAGCAGAGTGCCTGGAATACAGCAATACAGAGTAGCTATTTTTATAATTCAAAAAACATTTATGCAGGAAACCAAATTCTAGTATAAAATTAGTTCATCTAAACTCATCCTCCTCTTTTTTTCTTAGAACATTTGTTTTACTCTCAAACACTCAAAACCTGAATAAATACAGACTTTTGATACATGAGGCTTAATTACTGTTTTTCCTACAAACAAAGGTGATAAATTAATTAGTTAACACACTAGACCTCCTTATTCATGGGCAATTTATTCTAAGACCACCAATGGATGAATAGTATTGAACCCTATATATACTGTTTTTTCCTATGCATACATAACTACAATAAAGTTTAATTTAGAAATTAGACACAGTATGAGATTGACATAAAACTAAAAATAAAATAGAACAATTATAACAATACTAGGGGCCCGGTGCACAAAAATTTGTGCACTCGGGGTGGAGGGAGTCCCTCGGCCCGGCCTGTGCCCTCTCACAGTCTGGGACCCCTCAGTGGATGTCCTATGATGGCCCCAGTCTGCCAGGCGCCTTTTGTGTGTGTGTGTGTGTGTGT
>PVJC01031424.1:0-20591 GCA_004026665.1 Murina feae | reverse complement strand
GAAGGCCTCGGCCGGGGAGGGAATCAGGCCACTTCCCAGGTCCTGCTGCTCTTCCTGGGATGGTCAGACACGGGAGGGAGAGGCCGACTTCCCACAGAGGACCCCCCCCACCTGAGACACCACGGGGGCGGGGGGAGCAGGACCCGTTAATAACCACACAGGATTCCTGATGTCACACGTGCCTTAGCTCAACAAGCTTTTTGAAAATGTGTTTACGAGAGGCCTGGTGCACGGGTTCGTGCACATTGGAAGGAAATTAATTAGAAGGCGGCTGGTGGGGGGACTGGGCGAGACGGGCTGGACACGCCCCTGGGCAGCACCGCGGCTCGAAGGGCGTCCGCAGCGTCAGCGGGTCCCTCCGGCAGGTGGGGTTACTCGGCCTGGCCTGCAGGGATTGGGCCAACACTGGTTCTTCGACGTCCCCCAAGGGGTCCCGGAGTGCAAGATGGCGGTTCTCAGGTGACGCCCCCCAGAATCAGGCTCCCTCCTCTCTGGTTCCGGGTACGTCACCCGAGAACCACAGCTGCCAAGTCTCCACAGCTCAGCAGCCCCTGCATTGAGCAGTTGCCCCCCGGTGGTCAGTGTGCATCATAGCTACCGGTCGGACAGTCGAAAGGTAAGATGGTCGCTTAGGCGTTTATATGTATAAATTGTTTTCAGAGAGGAAGGGAGAGCGAAACATCCATGATGAGAGAGAATCCTTCATCAGCTGCCTCCTGCACGCTCCACACTGGGGATCGAGCCCACAACCCGGGCCTGTGCACTGACTGGGAATCGAACCCTGACCTCCTGGTTCCTGGGTTGATACCGAACCACTGAGCCACAGGTGTTCGTCAGGACGCCGCGAGGCGTAGCAGGCACGGGATGTGTTTAGTCACCGTTGGCCTAGTTAACAACTTCATTGTGGTGTCACTTACAAACCATAAAACTCATCTGCGTTCGTGACACCACGATTTTTAGTAAATTTTAGTAAATTTGCAGTCAGATAACCATCACCACACCACAGTGCCGACCTAGACCCTTCCCTTCACCCAGAAAGGCCCCCCACCCCGCCCTGCGGATTCGCCTCCTCTGGGCAGTTCCTGTGTGACCTGTGCGGTGCGTCTCGGCTCAGCTCTGTCCACTCACGCCGAGCTCCGTGTCGCCGCGTCGCCCCGCGTGTGGGCCTTCTTCCTCTCCTGCCCAGTGGTCTCCCGTGGCGTCCGCACACCACGCCTGTCACCCGCTCAGGGACCGCGGACGCGTTCGCACTGCTCGGCTGCTGGGACTGCTCCTGCCCAGCTGTCGTGTGAACGTGTGTTTTCGAACACGTACCTGTGGGCAGGATCGCTGGGGCGCACGGGGCATCTATGCTCGAACTTTCAAGAAACCGCCAGAGTGTTTTCCCTGAGAGGCAGCCTGGGTTTCCGGTGCCACCGACAGAGCCTGAGGGCTGGCTCCACCCCGAGCCCCACGGTGGTGCCCACAGGCGCCATCCTGAGGCTGTGAGTGGCATTGAATGTAACTTGCAACACACAGGCCCCCTCGCCATCTCTTCTTGAGTAGTTGTCTGTGCCATCGACATTGCCAGCCTTATTGCCTAAGCCCGTTCGTGCCCCTTCTCCCCTGAACGCAGTGATGGTGCCGCTGGTTCCCACTGTGGATCATTGTGTCTTTTTTCTTCTCTTCCTGGCTCCTCAGGCTGGAGGTTATCAATTTCATTGATAAACTACTAGCTCCTTGCTTTCTGTTGTCTATTTTATTAATTCTTATTTTGGTCTTATTCCTTGCTTCTCCTTACTTTGGGTTTAATTTAATGTCCTTTCTCTAGTTCTTAGGGTGAAACTAAGGTTATTTCAGACCTTTTCTAGTATAGGAGTTTATTGCTATAAATTTCCCTCCGGGCACTGCTTTAGCTGCATCCCACAGATTTCATATGTTGTGCTTTCACTTTCATTCAGTTCAAGGTATTTTCTGATTTCTCATTGGATCATGAGTAAGTTAAAAGGGTGTTGTTTCATTTCCAAGTATTTGGAGATTTTCCAGACAGCTTTCTGTTAATAATTTCTAATTTCCCTCCATGTGGTGACGGTTTTTGTATATCCTGAATCCTTTTCAATTTATCAAGACTTGTTTTATGGCCCAAAATATGGTCAGTTTTGGGACATGTTTTGTGAGCACATTGAGGAGAGTGTGGGTTCTGTTCTTTTGTTTGGAATCTATACTAATAAAAGCCTGTGTAGTTGTCATGCCCTCATACCGTGACGCCCTCATGCCACAATGAGCGATCGTCAGGAGACTGCGTGCACAGCAGTCACGTGCGTGGGTGGGCAGGGCTGCGTGAGCTGCGAGGTGCACGCGGGTGGGCAGGGACTTAACTCTGAGTCCCCGGCAGGGACTTGACCAGGAGGTGCATCGGGGGAGCGGATGGCAGCTGCAGTGGCTGCAAGGGCCGAGGCTCAGGCAGCCTCACGGCCGGCAGTGGCAGCAGCAGAGGCGTGATGGGGGTGTTGTCTTCCCCTGATCGCCGGGTCACCTCCTGCAGAGGCAGCAGCAGTGGGGGGGTGATGGGAGCTGTGCCTTCCCCTGATCAGAAGGTTGCCTCCTGCAGAGGGAGGCCAGGGAGCGGGCCTAAGCCATCAGTAGGATATCTCCTAAGGGATCCCGGACTGTGAAAGGGGGCAGGCCGGGACCGCCCCCCCAGTGCACAGATTTTTGTGCACCAGGCCTCTAGTATTCTATAAATCAACCCGGCGTATTTTATAGATACTGTTGCTTAAGTTTGCCACATCCTTGACTTTCCGTCTGCCTGTCCCACCCATTGTGGAGAGTGGTGTGTTGAAATCTCTGATTATAATTGTGGATGTGTCTATTTCTGCTTTCATTTCTATCAACTTTTGCTTCAGTATTTTGATGCTCTGTTAATAGGAGCACAAGCATTTGGGGTTTTGTGCCATTTAGTGAACTGACTCCTTGTCATGGTGACATTACCTTCCTTTTCCCCCTAATGTGGTCTCTGCTCTGCTGTCCACTCCCCGTGATGCGAACGTAGGAACTTGCCCTTTAACTGTGACCCGTTTGGGTCGTTATGTTTAAAGTGCGGCCTTTGTAGGCAGCGTGTAGTTGGGCCCTGCTTTTATATCCAATCCGACCATCTCTGCCTTTTCACTGGTGTGTTCATACCGTTCGTATTTAATGTAATTCTGACGTAACAGATGGGGCCTTACCATTTCACTGTTCATCTCCACTTCCTCAGCTGTCTTTCCCTCCTTCACACCTTATTCCTGTTTTCTCGGATTGGATATTCTTTTTATGGACCCATTTTTTTCTCCTCCGTCGTTGGCTTGGTGTTTGTCGCCCTGTTTTCTTGTGTTCGGGGCTCAAGGTTGATGATGCACATCTTTAACGTGCAAGTCCACTTCCAGGCAGCACCGCACTCTCCATGCAAGGGAACCGCGCATTCCCTTCTCTCTCCCCCGTCTTTACAGGATCACAGTCACACTCACGCATCCGTGCGCTTCGTGAGCTTTGCTGCGATGCTCGTCTGAACAGCCATTTACCTTCAGAGTCTCACAGGCAGGAGGAGGACTCCCTCTCCTCGGCCACCAGCTCCCTTTCTGGTTCTGCTCCTTCCTCGCGGTTTCCATCCGTCGCCCTTCCCTCCTGCCCGAAGGACCTCATGTCCCCGTGTCTCGTCACCCGGGTTTCCTGGCGATGGATCCTTCCGGCTTTCCTCCCTCAGGAAACGTCTGGAACTCCCTTTCATTTCCACTGTGTCCTCCCCGGAGGGAGTTTCCTGCCCAGGGGCCCTCTTGGCGCCCGCGTCCCCCGAGACAGCGACCGGGCCACGTGGGGCCGCACAGTTTGCCCCCTTCTTCAGGGGCCATGTCCTTGCCCAGCACCCAGGGCCTTGGAACCCTATCTCACGGACCTGCCCCTGCCTTCCTGGCTGCCCACAACGGGAGGCAGAACCCGGTCAAACCACCGTTGGTTCCCGGTTCTTTCCAAGTCAGAGTCTTCCCCGTGTTGTCCCGGCGGTGTCTTCCCCAGACCTTGGCATCGCGGGAGGCTGGGCATCACGCCCCCCTGGCGGTGGTCAGTGGTGGCCATCAACTCTCCTGCTCCACTCAACCCTGAGCCTGAGTCCACAGGGCTGGCCTGTGTGGGTGCTTTGAGGGGGGCAGGCCGGGCCCTGGGTCAGGGTGGGAGATGGGCCATGAGGGGCAGGAGGCAGGCCTCCACGTGTCTGCTCCCACCGTGGGTAGCCAGCAGTGGGCTGGAGCCAGAGGCACAGTGAGGGCCCAGGGGCCAGGACCGGGCTCGGTTAGGGACCATGTGGATGGCTGAGCCGAGGGCCGGGAGGAGCGCGACAGGTGAGCGGGGAGCTCCGGTGGGCTGTGGCCGTGGCTGTGGTCGTGGCTGCATATGAATGCCCCGCCCCTCCCTGGCACCCACCGCCCTGAGCCCCCAAGGAGGAGCCCAGGCCCCGACTGGTCCCCCGCTCCTGGGCACAGCGTGCTTACCCCCCCCCCCGAAGGTGAGGACGGCCGGGTCCTGAGGATCACCGCAGGTGTCAGGTACGTGCAGCTGTCAGCCTACTCGGAGGTCAGCTTCTTCACCGTGGACGCGGACCGACGGGAGGCGCCCATCCAGACCCCATTGTGAGTGAGGGTGACGCGGGCAGCACCACGCGGGGCAGGGGGTCTCCCCTCAGCCTCAGGGGGGAGGAATGACCGAGTGCTCCCCCAGGCCCCGCCTGCTCCCGCCCAGCACCGGGGACACAGCGACTAGCAGACACGCTCCGTCGGGGGAGGGGAGGCAAAAGCGCTCCGACACGGACAGGGTGGACACGGCAGGCGGCGGGAGGCGGGGCTGCACGGCTGCGGGGCCTCAGGTGTCCCAGAGCGAGACCCCGCCCCTCCCTGCCCTCTCCACCACCTGAGCTCGGGGCAGCCAGGCCCTGTCTCCTCCCTGGGGTGCCCCTGGGCCCCCATGTTCCCACAGCCAGGGGCCCCCCAGCTGGTGCTACGTGGAGCCCAGCCTGCCTCCTCTTCGCAGTGGGTTCCAGTGCATCACCTACCCGCTGTCGGGCCCCTCAGCAGCGGCCCTGGAAGGTGCCCGGGCCAATGTGTCGCTCCCCACGGGAGACCCGGAGGCGGCACGGCCCCCGGACGCCTCGTGTGGCCAGGGAGACACCCCCGGCGGTCTGCCTGGTGAGTGCGGCCATCGCGGCCTGGGGTGGGCAGTGCACGGGTGACCGCAGGTGCCCAGAACCTGGCCCAGTGGAGCTGGGGGGCAGGACGTCCCAGGGAGACGGTGCCCAGTGGGTGTGCCGTGGGCGAGATGCCAGGTGCCCAGGCGCCCAGGCCGGGTCCTTAGCCTGCAGGCCTGATGCCCACGGTCTGGCAGATGGGGCTTCGTGGGTGCCAGGACCTGTAGTGGGTGCTCCTGGGCTGACGGGTTGGGAGGGGACCGAGCCTGGAGGAGGCCTGGGGCAGCCTGGACGGGACACAGGTGGCCCCTGCGTGGAGCCTATCCCAGGCCCACCTTCCCCCGAGGGTGTCAGTCTAACTCGGGTCCATGGCGACCAGGCCCCGGGCCGGAGGTGTGGGATGGGCTGCTGCTGGGCCTGGCTCTGCCTGCCCTGGGGCTGCCCTGAGGTGCCAGCACCTGCCAGGCCCTGGCTCTGCCAGTGGCGCTGTCTGGCTGTGGGGAAGCGCCTGGGGGGCCGAGGGGACGCCCCTCTGTTTTTGTGAGCCGGCTGGACTGTCGCCAGGTGAGTACTCTCGCCGCCTGCCCAGGGTCTCCCTCCAGACCAGGTTCCGGGGACAAAGCTCGTTGGTTTCTATTCGAAATGGTTTTGCATTCCGTCCGTAACCTTCCGCAGTTCCCACCCACGGCTTCAACGCGGACCTTTGTGTGCTCCTGTTGCCAGTGGGGTGTCTGCCCGATGCCTGCGCTGGCCGTTGCCGGGGCGACAGAGGGGACACACCTGGTGGGGCTGGCTGGGCCCCGCGGTTCCCACGATTCCCGACTGCTGGAGCTGGGAACCTAACACGCTGCTGTGGGCACAGAACTCAGATTGCTCGTCTGCTGCTGCTTCTTAAATATATATATGAACATTTTTAATATATTTTATTGATAATTTACAGAGAGGAATAGAGAGTTAGAAACATCGATCAGCTGCCTCCTGCACACTCCCTACTGGAGATGTGCCCGCAACCGAGGTACATGCCCTTGACCAGAATCAAACCCAGGACCCTTCAGTCTGCAGGCTGACGCTCTATCCACTGAGCCATACTGGTCAAGGCTGAAATATATTTGTATTGATGTCAGAGAGGAAGGGAGGGGAGAGAGACAGAGAGAGAGGGACATCCACGGTGAGAGAGAATCCTGGACCGGCTGCCTCCTGCACCCCACACCGGGGACGGAGCCCACAACCGGCCTGTGCCCCGACCAGGAATCGAACGCTGACCTTCCCGGTTCCTAGGTCGACGCTCACCACTGAGCAACACAGGCTGGGATTTTTGTTGTTGTTTGTTTGTTTGTTTGTTTGTTTTGCACGAAACCCAGGAAATGTCCCCAGCTGGCCCGAGCAGTTTTCCTTTTTCTTTTGTTGAACAAATGGTTCTGCGTGTCCCTCCGATGGGGTCTAAGAAGCGCCCGCAGCTGTAAGGTGACTTTAAACATCAAGGTGCCCTTTGCCGCTAAGCCGATCCGGCCAATAAAGCTGCCGCTGGGTGCAGGGAACCTGTGGCCGTCTCATGGCCTCCCGGGGCGACAGCACGTTTTAATACTAATTGTCTAGTTAATTACGGCAGAGCAGCCTCCGGATCCGCTTTCGCACGCAAAATCTGTGCCCTGGTGTCCTGTCCAGGGCCGGCCCACCCAGGGACCGTCCAGGAAAGGGTGCACAGGCACCGCTCGGCTCCCAGGCCACCACGGCGGGGACTGGGGTGAACTCAGACCTCGGGTAGTCGGGGGTGCATCTGCCTGGAGCCGGGCCCCAGAGGGTGGATCCGGAGACCACAGCTCAGAACGGGGACCCGCCACACCTCCCACTGTCCAGGACGTGGGCTCCTGCCCGGCAGCTGCCCTGCGTTCTGGGGGCTCCAGGAAGGAGGAGGAGGAGCAGGTCAGCAGGCGGCGGTGGAGCACACAGCCTGGGGTCCGATGGCGCACCCCGTGGTCACCTCCTCCCGCCGCCCTGGCCGGTCCTGTGGCCACGTGGGCGCAGCCAGAGGGCAGGAGCAGGGACCCACACGCATGCAGCCCCTCCCAGGTGGAGAGGCTCCAGGATCCTGGAGAGAGAGGGGAGGGGGCGGGCGGCACTGGGGCTCCGCCTGTGACTCTGCGCCCACGAGACGAGCCTTTCAGGGATTCTCGGCGCTCACACCGGGACAGACGCCTCCAGGGAGGGGCGCACACAGGGAGGGGCGCTCCTCGAGGTGCCGGGAGCCTGGCGCCTGCAGACGTGCCCTCCCGCGGCCTCACAGCCTGGCACACCTGCTCGGGCCCGCAGGGCGGGTGGCCAATTTTTCCCTGTGACCGTGGCCTTGGGGGTCTGGGCATCAGCTGGACAGGCCCAGGTGCTCAGCACCTGGACCCCGGCCGACGCGTCTCAGGAGCGAGGTCCTGTCCTGGCCCTGGCGTCCATTCGCCCCGAGGAGGAGGCGGTGTGTCCTCACCTCCGAGGAGTCCCGCCCGTCCCGTCCCCTGTCACTTAAATGGAGAAAACGCTCAGGCCTCTGCTGGCTCCCGCCCGGCGAGGGCCCTGCCATGGCGCCAGCCGCGCGGGGGTAACGGCGGCCCCTGGGGTCCTGTTTATCCAGCGGTTCCTCCGCCTGTCGCCTCCGTGTCCTACACAGGTGATTAGGGAGCTAATGGAGTCGCTGTAAAACGATAATTAATAGGCATTTTCCTCGGAGAGGTCACGCCGCCCGCTCCCCCGGCCGCTCGGCTGTCCGCGTCCCTCCAGGGGCTGCACGGTGACCCGGTCTTGCTGACGAAGCCGTAGTCGCCATAACCACCATCCACCGCCGCTGCGGGCCGGCTCCGAGCTGGAGGGGCCTCTGCCCACAGGCCGGGCAGCGCCCCGAAGTGCGCAGGAGGGGCTCCGGACCCCGAGGCTGAGGCTGGTCCCCCCTGAGCAGAGGCGAGCTGGGACCCTCCCTCCCCTTGCGGGGTGCTCAGGGCCGGAGCCTGTGCCTGTGGGTGTCAGGAGCTGTTTCCTATTTTTTCGTAGATGTTTGTTGATCTCAGAGAGGAAGGGAGCGGGGGAGAGAGAAACAGCGACGATGAGAGGGAATCACAGATCGGCTGCTTCCCGCGCGCCCTCCGCCCGGCCCGTGCCCTTGACTGGAGCCGGCGGCTGGGGCTGCAGCTGCGTCTTTGACCAGAACTCGCAACCCTTCCTTCCTGTGGGAGCTGCCAGCACCCTCAGCCTTTTCGTTTCAGGGGCTTAGGGCTGAGGGGGGGCCCCAGGTCGGGGTGCGCAGGCGAGTGGGAAGGACTGTGCCTCCTACACAGGAACGCCAGGGCGCCAGGTGGGGGCGCCGCTGGGAGACGTACATGGATGGACAAGTGGGCGCAGCTGGTGGCCAGGGGTACGGGCCCCTGTGGGCGTCGTGGCATGTGCAGAGCGGGTGCCGAAGGGCAGTGGACGCACACGCGTGTCCAGGGACGGAGGAGGCGGGGCTCGGACCGGCTTGGTGACCGTCCATTTGCACACCCGGTGCCCTTTGCGCCCCCTAAGCCCCTGGAGACACCTCGGGGTCTGAAGCTGTGGTAAGAGGAGCTGGCGGCCTCGGTGCCCGCTGGGCAGCCCACCTGGCAGTCACCTGGGCAGAGGGCCAGAGGGCGCAGAGCTGGGGTCCTTGTCCCGGCAGCACCATTGCCCGGGGCGCAAACAGGGCAGCCGGCAACAGCTGGCGGGCGGGTGGTGGTGAGCGAGGTCCTTGCGGCAGGAGGGGGGTCAGACTCCCCCACATGCGACTTGGAAGCACATCTGGGCCCGCAGCCTCTCCCCCAGACGGGCTCCAGGGAGGGACGCTCCAGGCCTCGGCCCCAGGGCCCCGTCCACTGCCCGATGGCAGAGTCCATCCACTCGCCGAGCCCCATCCACTTGCCGAGCCCCCTGCAGACTCTGTAGCTGAGCGCCCTGCCCTCCCTGACTGGCCCCAGCCACCCCTTGGGGGTCCAGCCCCCTCTACAGGTGCGGACGGCTCCTGCGGGCGCCCCTCCCCCACGGCGTGTGTGAGCCGGGCAGGGACGTCCCCAGCGGACAGGCGAGGGGTCCTGCCATGTGGGTGCCTGTCTGGGGTGCCCTGCACCAACCTCACGTCACAGTCTCTGTGGACAGAGCAGAGGGGGTGCAGCCGGGGGCCTTCACCCTCACACCTTGGGACCCCGGGAGGGGCAGGGGCCGCGGTGGGCACCCCCTGCAGGGACACACAGGCCTCGCCCAGACCCTGAGGGTTTCCTGGCTCATCTGCGCCCTGGATGTGCCTGAGGCACCACCTCGCAGCCCCTGGTCGAGGCGCTCGGGGGCAAGCGCAGCCTGTGGTGGCTGCCGTGGCCGGAGCCCGCCCTGGGCCATGGGAAGGGGGCGCTGGCCGGCCCTCTGTGTGCTCAGGGGCCCCAGGGCCATCTTTCTGGGGAACCTCTTTCTCCTCAGCCGGGCGACGCGGGTCCTGCTGTCCCGAGGGCTGTCGGCGAGCGGAGCGAGGCTGTGCCCAGTTCGAGGACGTCCGCCTTGCGGCCCCTCCGCCCGGGTACCACCCCGTCCCGTTCCTGGACGGTCCGCACAAGGTAGGGGCGGGGAGACCCCGCAGGCCGACCCGCTGCAGCCGGTGCGTGGGGGCTGGGGGCACAGGGAGCCCTGAGCCTCTCCCCTGCTCCCCGCAGGAGGCGAGCGGCAGGCCCAGAGGGGGCCCAAGCCCTGGGACAGGGACGCCCACCACGCAGCACCCAGCGGGAGGCAGCAGGTAGGAGGGGCCCACTCTCAGGGCGTTTGGGGTTCATCTGCTGGGCCACGGGGCCATCAGCCGGCCTCCCAGGGGGGCACATTCTCAGGCGGCAGCGGGGGCAGGGGGGCACCTTTCCCCACACACCTGCCTTGGTTTCCCCACCTTCAACCCTGCAGACACCACAGGCCTCAGCTGGCCCTGCAGTGGCAAAGGCTTCTGTGGCCTAGACAATGGGGACCCGGCCGGGCCTGCTGCTTCCAGGGGAGCCCGGGGTCCCTTCCTAGCAACGAGGGGACAAGGGGACATCACCTGGGACGGGGGCGGCAGCAGGGCAGGCACCGCAGGCTGGGCCACACGGACTCGTGGGAGCACCAACCTGTGCGCCTCTGCCCATCAGAGCCTGAGCTCCCCTCCCGGGCCTCAGGGGGCCTTGGCCTCCTTCACACCCACCCGCCCGCCCTGCCTGGACGCCTGATGAGAAGCCTAGGCCTCAGGCCCCCCCCAACCCCCACCCAGGACAAGTCGGGGAGCTTGCCCTGGGCCTCCACCTGCTCTGCCACGGATGCCCGCCCCCCAGCTGCCTTGCTCTGGTCCAGGCACCAGCTGCCTCACCGCCCTAACCTGGCTCTTGACCCAAAAACCCAGCCTCTGGAATTGTGGGAGCCTCCCTCCCCGCCTTCCCACCGCGGGGCCTCCCAGGCAAGAGGCGCTTGGACTCACAGACACCGCGTCTGGTTCACATTAAGGAACCTTGCCTTGTGCAGCGGAGACCGAGGGTGTGTGGCTCCCGGCTGGGTCCCCCCGGGGGGCAGGGCCTTTGCAGGGGCTCAGCCACAGGAAGGGGGTAAGAGGGGCCCGGGGTGCGGGCTCGATTCTCCCGATGCCCTGCTGAGCCCACCCTGCCGCCTGGCTCCAGGCTGTGAATGCGTGGCCACACGCAGGTGGGGGAGGGGTGCCAGGGCTCCTCCCCCACGAGCCCCCTGCACTTTCTGTCTGAATGTTCTCGCCACCCACCCCCCACCACTCCCCACCCCTGACTCCACACGGGGCTGCCTCACTCACTCCCTCACAGGTTCCCTGGGCAGACCTTTCTGCAAGGGGTGGGACAGCTGGGCCTGACCCGCTGCTGAGGGGGTACGGGGCTCCTCGGGTCCCCCCTGAGCTGGCTCAGCAGAGGCAGAGCCCACAAGGCCAGGCCCAGTCCAGCCAGGCCGCCGGGCCCTGCTCCCCGTGCTGCGTCCGCGGCCCTGGGACACGGCGGCAACATGGCGTGGGGCATGGGCACGGGGCGAGGAGCTCCTGGCGGCACCAATGACCTCCCGGTTGGCCCAGTCCAGGGAGGGGGAGAAGCAACGATCAGGGGGCCGCACCCCTCAGGGGAGACGCGCGTGGACAAGGCCGGCACCGTCCCTCAGCCACGGGATCCTGGGGGAGCCTCAGCCGGGCCAGGAGCCCCTCCTCCGCCCGCCGCGCCCCACGGACACGGAAAGGCCCGGGACAGGACGGAGCTGGCGGCCTGGAGGGGGGGAGGGCGTGGCCGTTGAAGCCAGGCCCCTGGCACTGGCTCTCCTGCCGCCCTCAGTGGCTTCCCACTCCCGGGGCAGGTGAGCCTGCCCGTCAGAGCCACTTCCCCTCGGGAGCCTGCCCGCGGCCCTGGGTCCTGCCCAGACATTCCTGGCTCCTGACGGAATCTACAGCCAGCGGGCGCCGCGGTGTCGGCGGCAAAGCCCGGACTGGATTCCACGGGCGCAGCCGCCACGCGAGGGTCCTCGGCCTGGGCCCGGCCTCTCTCCCAGGGCCCTGGAGGCGCTGGGGCACTTGTGTCGGAGCCGGACGCAGCCCTCAGCCCGGCCAGGGAGCCCCACAGGGCCAGGGAGCCCCACGCCCGGCCAGGGAGCCCCACAGGGCTAGGGAGCCCCACACGGCCAGGGAGCCCCACGGGGCCAGGGAGCCCCACGCCCGGCCAGGGAGCCCCACAGGGCCAGGGAGCCCCACGCGGCCAGGGAGCCCCACGGGGCCGAGCCCACAGCTGCTCGCGAGGGCCCCGCAGAGACCCCTGCGCCGCCCGCCTGGGCCCTCCGCTCGCTCCGAGAAAAGCCGTTTAACGGACCCGCGAGCAGGCGTCTCCTCGGTCGTTAGGCCGACGTGGGGGAGCCGGCTCACGGTTCTGTTGGGCCACTGGTTGGGGCTCACAGGGCCGGAGTGACTGCCGAGCCAGCGCCCCAACTCCTCA
This sequence comes from Murina feae, assembly GCA_004026665.1. Classification (NCBI taxonomy): domain Eukaryota; kingdom Metazoa; phylum Chordata; class Mammalia; order Chiroptera; family Vespertilionidae; genus Murina; species Murina feae. Next base: position 8,411 of record PVJC01031424.1, on the reverse strand, counting down.
CCCGCCACAGCCTGGCCACAGGACCCCTGCCGTCCCCTCAGCCTCCCGGGCGGAGCAGCCGGGGCAGGGGGAGCCCACCCGCCGGCCCTGTGGGGACCGAGGCGCTCTGGGCAGCAGCCTGCCCTCTCGGGGGTCAGCCCCACGGCTGGGGAGAAGCCTCGGTCGCAGGGAGTGGTCAGAGGATTCCTCCTGGCTGGCCCTGCGCGCGGGCAGTGTCCTGGCAAATTGAGGGCCCTAGAGGGGGGTTTATCTCAGGTCGGGGGAGAGCTCCTGGGAGCACAGCAGCCACATAGAGGCCGGGGGAGACAGGAGACAGGGCCCCTGGGGGCAGAGCAGAGGGGCATGACGTGGGGTTGCAGTGACAGGGTGCCCAGGCTGCAGGCCCCAGGGCACGCAGCCTCTGTCCCCTGTCCCTCCCCAGCCAGGACCTGCAGGTGGGCTCGGCCTCAGCCTCCTGGGTCCTTGGCTGGGCGACGCTCCCAGGGTGGGCGTCCAGGGAGAGCGAGAGGAAGCGGTGGGCTGGGTGCAAGACTCTAAAAACTGTTAAAGGCTGTGAGAGGAGCCTGTGTGGCCCGAGCAGCAGTGGGGAGCAGAGCAGGTGTGAGGGGGGCGGGGGAGCAGCTGGTCACCCTCAGCCCCTTCCCCCCGGCCCTCCTGCAGCCAGCGATGCTTCCACGTAAGGCAGGGCTGGAACAGGAACACACAGAGGGAGGCTGGGGGCAGGGCGGTTCCCCTGTCTCACACCCATGCTGGCAGTTGCTGGAGCACCACTCACGCCCCCCTTGGCAGGTACCCCCAAACTGAGAACACCCCGCAGGCTTCCCTGGGCCTGGAGCCCACTGCCCACAGGGGATGGGGCCCCTAAATGGTGCCGACCCCTCAGCCCCAGGCCAAACTGGGGGTTCATTAGCCTCTTGTGTGTGCGGGGGGGGGGGCTCACTCAGAGGGCCCACAGGGTTCCCTGGAGCCGGGTGAGGAGAGGCCTCAGGGTGCCCCCAGGCCAGAGGGGGCTTGTGGCTCCGATTCCTGGGGGTCCCAGGAAGGCGACGACCGTTTCCAGCGTGGCCCTAAGCAAGGGCAGCCACGTTCCAGCCATTGGCTGTTCACAGGCAGCGTGGCCTCGTGGGTAGGGCAGGTCACGAGAGCCCCTGGCTCCCTGCAGCCACCGCTCTTGGGGACCGTTCCCCCCAGTTTGTGTCTCGTTGGGGCTGGGCTCTCACGTGATGCCACAGGCTGAGCAGAAGCGCCCGCCTCAGCATTGGGGCCTGACCCCGACTCCAAGGGCCCTCCCTGACCAGGCCCCAGGGGGCCACACCCAGGTCAGGCCAACGGGCCACACCCACCTGAGCCTGGGCCCCTGCCCCGTGTGGCTGGGCCGTGGTTTCTGTGTCTGGTCTGTAGCGCCAGCCACCTCTCTGACCACAGGGCTGCCAGGCACACCCCCCAGGGGTCTTGATGGGCCTGGTCACACACATACCCTCTCTTCCAGGGGCAGGGCCCCGGCCAGAGGGGCTGCACACACTGACCCTGAGACAGAGGGGGATCTGGAGGCCAGGACAGCCACCCGTGTATCCTCTGGCCTTCTGGGGTCCCCTGCACTGCGGCCCCCAGAAGGCCAGAGGATACACGTACATGCATGTACATGTTCATGTGTGTGGGAAGGGTACCACACGTGTGCATGTACACATGTGGAGAGAGGGTGCCACACACATGTGTATGTACGTGTGTGCCTCCCCCTCCCTCCCCCGCCTCGTCCCACAGCTCACGCCTCTCTGGCCTCAGATTCCCGCGCCCCCTCCCGCAGCGTCCCGCCCTCCGCCCCCAAGGGTGGACGGGCTAGGCTCACCGGGACGCGTCCCTCAGGACAGGGCCCCCTTCCTCCCACCGCCCGCTCCCCAGCCTCACTCGGCCCCTCCGGCCCACTCGGCGCTTCCTCCACCAGTCGTGGCCGGGGTCTCCGCTCTGACCACGGGTTTTTCCAGCCCCGGCCACTCAGAGGGGCCCTGAGAGCCGGGCCACGGGGCATGGCCGTGGCCCCGTGGCCGACCCAGGCTGCAGTGGTCACTGCCTTGGCCACGGCTCCGCTCAGGGTCAGGTCCGCTCGCCGCGCAGCCCTGCGGGCCCCTGACCTAGAAGAGGCCTCCGGGGGCCCTGCGGCGGCGCAGCTCTGATGGGACCCTCCCCGGGGCAGACAAGAACCTTCTCAAACCCACACACAAAGCGTAACGGCAAAGCCCCAAAGGATCAAACTCTTTTTCTTTTTGTAAAAATTGTTTTTATTGATGTCAGAGAGGAAGGCGGAGGGAGCGAGACGCATCGGTGATGAGAGAGGATCATGGATCGGCTGTCTCCTACACGCCCCCGACTGGGGATCAAGCCCGCAGCCCAGGCCTGCGCCCTGACCGGGCTCACACCGTGACCTCCTGGTTCCTAGGTCGAGGCCCGACCACTGAGCACTCGGTCTGGGGCGGCATCCCGTCCCAGCACCCGGAGCGCAGGGATGCGGGGCTGTGCAGCCCCCACAGGGCAATGCTCAGCGCTGGCTCCAGGTGCACGAGGGACGTGGGGCAGTAGGGCCCTAAGGAGAAGCCCCCACCAACCAAAACCATGGGACCCTCCGGGGCAGAGGGCGGGGCGCTGCGGGAGGGGGCGCGGGAATCTGAGGCCAGAGAGGCGTGAGCTGTGGGACGAGGCGGGGGAGGGAGGGGCAGGCAAAACACAGTCAAGGAGGTGACCGAAGTGTCGTCACGCTTGATGGAAACTGTGACCTCCAGACCCAAGACGCGCGGCACACCCCAGCCCAGCGCCACGGAGACCAAGACACTGGGGCCCGAGCCCGCCACCCGCCCTGACCGGGAGCCGAACCAGCGACTCTTGGTTCCTGGGTTGACACGCCAGGGCCCAAGAGGAAATCTTGATGGTGGGAAGGCCGGACGGGGCGAGCCCTGGCCAGTGCCCACGCCCAGCCCGCCCCCCCCTCGCCCCTGCCCGTGGGAGCAGGGTCCGCAAGAGTCAGCATGGGTTCCAGAGGCAGCGGGGAGGCTGTGTACACAGTCGGTGCCCATCAGCGTGTGTGGGTCCTACGGCCGCCCAGGGTCAGCAGGGCCTCGGTGCTCTGCCTCCCGACCCGCTGCTTCCGCGGAACCTCAGCCCTTGGTGCCTCTGGCCCGCGCCCCGGCCCCCACTGGCCCTGCCGTCTGCTCGCAGCCCTGGGGGTTCTGTAAAAAACGCTCGGCTCCTCGCAACCCGATCCCTCTCCTCAACTCCGCAGACCCGAGACTGGCTATGCTTAGCACTGAATTACTTACCTGCCTCCCCTCCCCGCACCCCTCGACCGAAACGTGGTTCTGGGGGCTGAGCTGAGGCCCGCTGACCAGGCCTGTGGCATTTCAGCTTGGCCAGGGGTCGGCCTGGCTGGTCGCCGGGCCCGTCAGGGAGTCCCCGCTCCCCGTCCTCTGATGGCAAGAAATGGGGCCACCGAGAGGGGCCTCCTGGCTTCCTCCAAGGCCTTTGGTTGGACAGTTCAGGGCGGAGCCCAGTCTGTCACGCCCGGGGCCTCTGCGCCTCGCAGGCTGCAGTCCGAGGCCGGAGGACTCAGGGCACCCAGTGCACCAGCCGCCTCGGCCCCCAAGGGCGTGCGTCAGGGCCCAGCCGGTTCTGCAGGCATCTGACCCCCGGGTGTCAGGCGGGTGGGTGGCCCATCGCTCCCTGCACAGCAGACCTGGCCCCAAAGCCCTCTGCTTGGGACGGACATGCCAAGGTGGGTCTGGAGCTGCCCACCTCGGACAGCAGGGCCAGGCATCTCTGTCCACCCTCCGACAGACATGGGCCTGGCCAGGCTGCCCTTCCTGCTTCCATCCCCGCCTTCCCGCTCTCACCTCACCAGGTGACAGTGACCGCTAGTTCCCAGGAGGGTAGCCCCTGCCCAGCGGCTCGGCCCCTGCAGAGCCCTGCGCCCGGCCGCCTCCGGTCACTCTGTGCCTTGGCCGCTTTCTGAGGGCCCTGCGCCACCCTGCAAGGCCTCTCGGCACCTCGATGCCCCTGGAGGCGGCGCCACTGGCGAGGGGGTGGGTTTGTCCCTCCAGCTATGGCTCTGTTTGTGCCACGTCTAGGTTCAGACAGCGAGATGCCAGGCCGAGGGCAGAGCAGCCCCAGCCTCGTGGCCCCTCTCTTCCAGGGGCAGGGCCCCGGCCAGAGGGGCTGCACACACTGACCCTGAGACAGAGGGGGACCTGGAGGCCAGGACAGCCACCCGCGTATCCTCTGGCCTTCTGGGGTCCCCTGCACTGCGGCCCTGGGTGCATGTACATGTGCATGTGTGTGGGAAGGGTACCACACGTGTGCATGTACACGTGTGGAGAGAGGGTGCCACACACGTGTGTATGTACGTGTGTGGGGAGGGGTGCCACACATGTGGGCCCTGGGACATGCACTAAGGGCCTCCCTCCTCCTCCCCCCAGCCCTGACGGAGCAGCAGAGACAGAGCCAGGGACCGAGGCCCTCCCAGGTAGGCGGGCAGTGGGGGGCGCGGGCAGTGGGGGGCGCGGGCAGTGGGGGGCGCGGGCAGTGGGGGTCTCGAGCTGTCCCATCCAATAGACCATCCATCACCTCAGGAAGGCGGGCGCTTGCTCCCCTCCTCTGAACGTGGCTACAGGCTGGGCCTCGGGTTGGGGCGGGCACCCTGCCTGCCCAGCCTGGCACCCCCAGAGGCAGGACCATGGGGCCTGGGCAGGTGGGGGGCTTGGGCTGGCCCAGGGTAGCCCCCTGAGAGACTGTGGGCACCGGGCGTGGGGGAGGGGCAACGTCCAGGGCAGGGGCGCTCCTGGCCCTGGGCTCTCTGCCCTCAGCCCAGGAAGGTCCTTGTGTGGGTGCAGCCGGGCCTGGCAGTGCCCCCCAGCCGCATGCTGATCCTTCAACAGGGCTGACCCCAGGATCACCCTCTTTCAGGACCCCCATGTGTGACTGAAGAGGGGGGTAAGGGTGGGAGGAGGGGTGCCCCTTGCTATCTTGGGGGCCAGTGTGGATCGCCTGCCCTTCGAGGGGCCTGAGGAGACAAGCTTCCAGGCCGGGCTCCTGGGGACGCCGGGCACAGGGCCACCGGGACCACGTGGCAGCCGGGCCGGGCCTGGGTGGCTCTGAGGCCAGCGAGGTGGCCACCAGCCAGGCTCCCTCCCTCCACTGAGGCCCCGGGAGAGGTCAGAGGAGGGCTGGGCTGGTCTGCGGCCACTGCCCACGGAGTCACTGCGGTGCCCCTGCCCGGGACACACCTAGAGACGGCGTTGCCATGTGCCCCCTCCCGCCCGCAGGCCGGCGCCCGGGCTGGGGAATGCCGCCCCTCCCAGCGCCCTGGCCCGGCCCCCAGCCGCGGCTCCAGAAGGAAGGGACTCCCCTCCGGTCCTGCCCCGGACTCAGCCGGCCGAGCTGGGTCTCCCGGCCGGTCCTGGGGCCCGGGCGCCGGCATGTTCTCTGGGCAGCGCCTCCCTCCCTCCCTCCCGCTCAGCTGCGCGTTCCTGTGTGAGCCGGGCCAGCCGCGAGCTTTTTCCACGCTCGGGTGCCAGCCCTGCGCCCGGGAGGGAGGGGCGGTTTCCATGGCAACCTCACTCTCTGCGAGTCCTTATTTCCTTTTTTCCGTTTCTCCAACTTTGAGGCTCTCCAGACAGTACGGGGTGCAAAGGGGAAGTGCTTCCCCGCCCCGGTCCCCCACGACCCCCTAAACGGCCCCCCCAGCAGCAGAGTTTGGGGGGCTTCAAAACAAGCAGCCAGGTCTCGAGAGCCTTGATTATTTGGAAAAACATTTTTGAGGAAATGAATTCCTTTCCTCCTAAAAGGTGGGAAGACACTTACCAAAGGATCCCAGCCGCGTGGCCCCTCAGCGGGAAGGGCGCCCTCTGCCCACCCCGCGCCCCCACGGGGCCCTGCCCAGCCCCCCTCACAGCCCTGCCCTCCAGTGCGGCCCAGCTCTGCCTCAGGAGCTCACGCTGCAGCCGGGCCTGTGTCCCGAGGGTGCAGGTAGTTCACTCGCCCAAACTCATTTCTTTTTATTTTTTTAAATATGTTTTTACTAGAGGCCGGTGTGCGACATTTGTGCACTGGGGGGGCGGGTGGGCCTGTACCCTTTGGCAGTCTGAGAGCCCTCCTGGGGAGTGCCTGGCTGCCACAGAGGTGGGAGAGGCTCCCTGCGGGAGCACACTGACCACCAGCGGCAGCTCCTGTGTTGAGCGCCTGCCCCCTGGTGGTCAGTGCCCATCATAGCAACAGGGCGTTCCACTGTTTGGTCTATTTGCATATTAGCCTTTTATTACATAGGATTGATTTCAGAGAGGAAGAGAGAGAGAGAGAGAGAGAGAGAGAGAGAGAGAGAGAGAGAGAGAGAACACCAATGATGAGAGAGAATCATGGATCAGCTGCTTCCTGCATGCCCCACACTGGGGATCACGCCCACACCCTGGGCATGTGCCCTGACCAGGAATTGAACCCGGGATCCTTCAGTCCACAGGCCGACACTCTATCCACTGAGCCAAACCAGCCAGGGCCCAAATTCATTTCTTCCATGTGTCCCAGCCAGCTGGGCAGAGGGCAGTCAGGTCTGGGCAGGTGGATGCAGGGCGGGAGGCTCTGGGGTGCCCTGGGGGGTGGGCAGGTGCCTGGCAGGCAGAGGCCCCAGGATCAATCCCAGCCTCTCCTGTCCCCCCCAGGGGAGTACGTCATCATGATCCAGGACGTGACGACCCCCCCGTTCCTGGGCCGCAGGCTGCCCACAGCCTTCAAACACCTCCGGGTGTCCGCGAGGGGCCCAGCCAGCAGCGCCCCCACCCTGGAGAGAGCCCCAGAGCTTGGAACCAGGAGGGCCACCCACCCCCGGGGACAAGCGACCCCTCCGGACACCACCTCATTCTGAAGGGACAGAAACGCCGCATCTGCTTCACGGGACGCCCCACTCGGCCCCTCCCCAGGCGGCTGACCAGGGGCCCAGGAGCCTCCACACTCCCCAGAGCCACTGGTGCTAATAAAGTGCTCAACTCGGATGATCGACAGCGGCGGCTGCTCCGGGCGACTGTCCCACCCCTCAGGCTTCCCATCCTGCAGTGTAGCTGGCCCAGCTGACCTCTCCTCCCCTCCCCACGCCCTGGCCTGCGGGCGGCCTGGGGACTCAGAACCGGCTCCCAAAGGAGAAACCGGGGCCAGTGTCGGGCTGGTTTTCAGGAAATGGCTGCACATCTGAGCTTCACCCAGGACGCGCAAGGCTGGCGGGGTGTGTGCGGGGCCTGGCAGGGGTGGGGGGCAGCCAGACACATGCTCAGCGTAGAGGGGCTGGCGGTGCCACCGTCCTTGGACGCCCCTCTCCGTGGGCTTACCAGTCCCAGAGAACCCGGATCCATGCCCACTGGTCCCCTCTCCTCCCCATCCTCTCAGCTGACCCCCGCTTTCTCTTCCCAGGGAAACGGGAGCGGGGAGGGGCCGGCAGGGCCTGCTCCTGGTCAGCGCATCCGCTCGGGGCCCCAGGGCACCCTCTGAGCCAGGCCCACGCTCCTCCACCTGCCACAGCAAACCTGCCAGGCCCCTGACCGCCCAGCGTTGGAGCTGGGGCTCCGTCCCACCTCCCTGGGTCTCTCCACGGCCTGGGCCTCTCCCCAGCTCCAGACCATGTCGGCCAGGTGTGGGGCTCGGGTGCAGCCTCCCCGGGGTGTGGGAGGCCGTCAGACTGAACACGCATTCCCGCCAGCACTGTGGCCACAAGTCTGGTCCCGCCTTCAAAGCTCATCCTCAGCCCAAGCCGCCCCAGCAGGTGACATCCGGTGACACTCAATCCCCACCAGGACCCGAGCCCCCCACCCCCACCCCCAGCGGGACCCACTCGGGCCTCCTCTCCTCTGCTCCACCTCCTGCCTCAGCCCTTTCAGGAGGCCTCCCGCCGCCTCGCACCCACCCCCTTGGCTCCTCCCACTGGCTCCTGGGCTCACTTCCCGCCTTCGCTCGCCCGTGCTTCACTTGCTGTCTTGTTTGTCATCTCCCAAAGGCGCCTTCTGCACAGCCTTGCTCACTGTGTGGCCTCAGCGCACAGCACAGCGTGGCCTCCGGAGGCCGCGCTCACCTGTGCTGGTCAGCGTGGACCTGGAGCACCTGCTCCGCCTGCGCCAGGCAGTGAGGGAGGCGCTGGAGGCAGCCAGGTAGCGGGGGTGAGGTAGGAAGGACCGACAGGTGACGAGCTGGAGGGACAGGGAAGCAAACGGAAAGAAGAGGATGGGGGTTAGTGGGTGGGTAGATGGATGAATGAGGTGGATGGATGGCTGGGTAGGTAGATGAGTGGATGGGTGGATGGTAAATGAATGAGGTAGATGATGGATGAATGAGGTAGATGATGGATGGTGGATGGATGGGTGGCTGGGTGGGTGGATTGGTGGGTGGCTGGG
>PVJC01031423.1:0-20630 GCA_004026665.1 Murina feae | reverse complement strand
CCCCTCCCTCCCTTCTCCTCCTCTCCCCCCTTCCCTTTCTTCTCAACTTCCCACTCTCCTTTTTCCTTTCTTCTGCCCCTCTGTCTATTGGATCCATTCTTCCCCATACAACACGTTCATCCCTAGTTTCTCCTCATTCTAACTTAGATCCACTTGTTCTCTCATTCCTTACAAGTCCCCTATCCTCTTACTGAAATCCATCCTGAGAGTATAGAAGACACAGGAAGGAGGATCCAGCTCAACTTTGTAGCTAAATTTAAAACGAATTTTAACTTAGATTGCAAGTGGTATTTAACTTTTACAAATGTGTCCTCTTTATGTTTGACATTTATAAATGGCTAAGCACTTTCTTTACGTTGGAATGACCCTGCATTAGTTTCACGCTGCTGCTGTGACAGAATTGCACAAACGTAGTGGCTCAGAACAACACGGATTTATTACTTGAGCTTTCCAGAGGTCTGAGTCTCCAATGGGTCGTAGGACTGTGCTCCTCTGGAGGCACTAAGGAGGGTGCCCTCGTCTTTTTAGGCTTCTAAAGTCTGCCTGGGTTCCTTGGCTTGAGGCTGGCATCACTTTGACCTCAGCATCCACATCACTTCTCCTTCTCCGACTCTGATCCTATTATGACCCTGTGATGACCCTGAGCCCACCTGGATAACCAGGACAATCTCCCCATCTCAAGATCCTTCACTTAATCACATGTGCAAAGTCCCTTTTGCTGTCTAAGAAAACATTTACAAAATCTGAGAATGAGGACATCCTTGGGGGACCATTATTTAGTGTACCACACATCCCCTTAGGGTATTCCGTTATGCTTCAAATAAAAATAAACCTCTCATTGTAGCTTTATGATCAGGACTTCCCTTAAGTTTATCTTCAATCATATCCATTCACTCACCCATTGGTGCACTGCATGCGTATTAAGGACCTGCTGCTGTGTGCCAGGCTCTGTTGGATACAGTGGGCGCATTAGTGAATGCCCTCACAGCCTTTTTTACTGCAAATCTAGTCGCTATGCTCTGGCCACCATGGCCTTACTTCTCTTGGAGCACACAGGCTCATCTGTAAGGCAGATCTCTTGGACTTCCTGCTCTCTGCCTGGACCATTCTTCTCCAGGACTTTCCAAGGTTGGTCCTGGCACCTTTACATGTGCCAAACTCAGAGAAACTTTTCTGAATCAGTCTAAACTTCCTTCCCAGACACTTGCTATCTGATATCCTACTTTAATTTTCAGCAGAGACCTCATCACGAATGCATATTTCCTCTGCTTTTTCATTCTTTGATTGTCTGTCATTCGCTCACTCACTGTTCTTCCTCACAAGGTCCCAGCCATGAAATGAAAGCAAGGACCCTGTCCGAGTGTTCACAGCATACAGAACACAAACAGCACATAGAACATGCTCTGACACACACTAGGTGCTCACCAAACAGATGCCAAATAAGTAAGAATTGGTAAATGGATGACACGACCGTTACAGGATGGCATGTGCTCCTAGCATCAAACATTCTTTAAGTATCATACATAGTGCTAGCAAAACAAAGTGACAATTTGAAAGAATAAAATACAGATGCAAGATGTAGTGTTACAAATAATCCGAATGAGAATACAAAAATGTCATTTTAGGGGATTATAACAGTTGACGTTACAGAACTTCTACATTTAGCTAGTAGAAAAAAAAATTACATCACCAAAAAAAAAAAAAAAAAATCAGTTCAGCATTAGAAGGCTTATCTCCAGTGCTTCATTTGAGTAATTTTCTTATATTAACTCTCTCATACTTCAAATTAGCCAAGGCAATACAAAAAATTCAATTCCTGGAAAAACTGTGGAGTAAATTGAATTCACAGTGGTATTTAGCAGCCATAACAAGCTACCCCATTTATTCTTATCTAAAAGTAACATAACAATGCTTTAGCACTTGGTTGATGATCACTACAAATTTTAATTTATCCAATGAAAATATGCTAAATTTTTTTAGATTATAATCTCTAATAAAACTTTTTTATTGCACCTTTCCCTAAATTATATGTATTCAATAGCTTTCCTTTATCAGTATAAAATTATTACTGTTTCCAAATATAATTTTGACAGGTTTAGTTGAGAAGACATTTAAATAACTATTTCAAATATAGTTTATTATTATTTCAGGCACAAGATGGCACTTTTTCTTGAGAATATCCATATTCATGAGCAGTAATTGGTTTATTAAAATTTCTTTAATAAAATCTTAATTACTTTCATAGGCTTCTTTACTTTGTTTTAATAGAGGGTGATTGTGTTTTTCTTCCTAAAAGAGATGTAGGCTATCATGAAAAAAGAAACTCAGATTGACAAAGGAAGTATTTTAATAATTGCAAACCTTAAATCATGCTAAAATCAAACACTGCCTGTGGCTATGCAAGACTTTCCTATGACCCCCTCAGTTGCTATTAATTTTTAGACCTAAAATTAAATCCCGGAACACAGTAAAGCTCAAACCAAAAGAGAAGTTGGGCTGAATTAAATTTAAATGAATGCTTAAAACTTTTTAAATTAATTAAAAATTAGCTTAATGTATATATGAAGATTTATTTTAAACAAACATATCATTTGTTTTATTCTGACAGTGGAAATTTGTGCACCTGAGAAAGGGAGAGAAGAAGAATGGGGACAAACAAGTTTATTTTTTTTTAAAGTCAAGGTTAGCCCTGGTTGGGGTGAGAATGGAATGGGACTTGGGGGATCCATCACTACCTTCCCCATCTATACCCATTCACACCTTGAGTCATGGGTGGGTAGAGGGTGGCTGATCAAAATCTGGGGGCCCATGACATCCTGAACTCATGCAAAGTGTATGTGTGTGCATCTGCAGTGTGCGCATGCATGTATCTGTGTTTCTGAGCATGTATGTAAGCACTAGCACGCACACACGCATATGTGCAAGTGTATTCATGGATGCGTGTGCATATGTGTACTGTGTGCACATACATGTGTGCATCTGTGTTTATGTGTGTGTGGGCATGTGTCTACTTGAGTACATCACATAAATACCCCCAACTTGTCCCTTGAGAATTCATGACCCTCAAAGTGCAATTGTAAATTGGGATTTTTGTGTGTGTGAAAACTTCAAAAAGATTCAGAACCACAGTGATGTAATGTTTTTAAAAATAAAACTGTCATTTATTTAAAAGTAAAAGTGATCTTGATTTGATGCTTAAGTTTACCAAAATGTTGATAAACATTGAGAACACCTGTTCTCTCTCCACAGCCATGTGGCCCCTGTCGGTCCCACAGAATGGACTGCAGCTGGGAAAACAAGCTAAGCTATCCAGATGCCAGACTGGACAGGACTTTAATATGGAGCAGAAACTATGGGCAATGACCCTGCTGAAGACAAGACTGGACTTCTTCTAATGCAGCATGGATAGAGCTGGGACTTAGAGGGAAACTCCCTTAATTTTACATAATCAATAAAGCTCTCCACATAACTCCGCCCTCCTATGAGGGCTCAGGAAATTCTTTTCCTCAGGTCACCCTGAGAACTCTGCTTCCATCGATTAATAGAATGATGCATATTGTGACAGAGCCTTAATGGAGTTTGTCAATATAATATCAGTATATCGAGCAGGTGTGGGGGGGAAAATAAGTTCTATGTTAAGATTTGAAGCTTCATCTCACTTTTGTAAACCTTCCCTCAGGGGCAATTCATTCTTTGACAATACGTGATCCCACCACCCAATTTAAAATAAATCTAAATTAAGAGCTCTATTAAAAATTAAAAAATGGGTAGTTCTTTGTTCGAAACTCAAGTTTTCTTTTAGGAGTGCCAGGGAGGGCAGCCCAGAACAAACGACCTCTGAGTTTCCTGCTTGAATATTACAGAAGAGGAAACTGCAGGGACTCTGGGACTCAGAGGAAGGTTAATCCTCTTAGAATCGGACTCACTGGATCCTCCTAAGCTGAGTCTCCCCGAGGTGGTTATGAAAGTGCTGTAGGCCGGGAAATGTGTGAGGAAGCTGGAGAAGACTCGGATCGTCACAGTCAATAACTGCAAACTGTCATCCTGCTAGAAATATGGACAGAAGTTGGTTAACTCCAGAACGGGTGAAGCGCGAACTGTTTTTTACATTGGAAAGCGGGTCTGATCATTGTTAATGGGCACCAGGCAAATTCTGGCTCATGCCGACTAAGTCTACCTGGGCCTCCATGAGATGCTTCAATTCTTGACATTGTCACATAACTTTGTGACAAGACACAGCCATCAATGTCGAGATGCTGCCTTGTTCCACAGCCAAAACTGATCCCACAGCACTCTGACACTCAAGTTTCGGCAAAGGCAGCATACATTGGAAGTTCAGACCTTGCTGGTACAGACTAGTATAAGCAAGAGGCTCATCTTCACTTACATTTTTGATTAGTACTTCAAAAAAGTATCTTCACTGCTGTTTCCAGGGGCTGAGTGAATTTAATTTAAAGTTGGATGATTTTAGAGACAAAAAATGATGACTAACTTTTTTTGAAGAAAGAATCAAAACTCAAGTGTGTGTCTTTCTCTGTTCCATTCCAAGTTGGAGTCTGCAGATTCTAGTTTCACTAGATTTCTCCTTTCAAATGCTTACAATACAGGCTGTCAGGCCAGATTCCAGTTATGAGAAACAAGGCTTGTCTCAATTAGGGTAAGGCAATGCAGCTCCCATCTAAGAGGGGGAAGCTCGTGCTATGGTAATTTTTAGAAAAGTAAGTTGTATTAAACATCATTTTGCATGTGAAAGGTACCAGAATATGCCATCCCCGAATATGCCTCTTTGGTTTATGAATAATTTTGAGCTAAAGGCCATGAGCATCAACAGAGGCAGGAAAAGCTCTAGAAAACAGGGCACGAGCTGTCCTTTTATAAAGGAAATTTACATTAAAGTTTTTTTATTGATTGCTTTGAGAGCAACAGGAAGATGGAGAGAAACACCAACTTGTTGTCACACTTATTTATGCATTCATTTGTTGATGGGTATATGTGCCCTGATCAGGGACGGAACCCGCAGCCTTTCTGTATCAGGACAGTGCTCCAACCAATGGAGCTACTTAGAGGTCTCTCTCTCTCTCTCTCTCTCTCTCTCTCTCTCTCTCTCTCTCTCTCTCTCCCGACTTAAATCTAAATAACAAACCTTACTAAACAATCCTTGTTTATCATACTCTCCAGTCACCTTCCCATAACTTGTCTCAGATGGTATGCGAGCCCAGTTCCAGCCACCTCTTTGGGCTCCTCTCACTGGGTGCTCCATGTGTATGAACAATGCACGTATGAATAAACTTCCGTTTGTTTTTCTCGTGATAATTTGTCTCTTGCCTGTCTACATAGCATAACCCCAGCTGGAGAACCTAAGATGGGAAGAGGAAAACATTTTTTTCCTCCCCTACTGAGATGTCAATGTCTGATAGCAACCATCTGTGAAAGTCATGGGTTCGTGTTTGATCACAGCATATTATAAATGAATCAGAGAATACTGTACTTCTCAATTCCCCAGGGATCAACAGTCAGGAATATAAAGTTGGGCTTGCTTGAAACTATAGCCTTCCTTCCATGACCTTGGGTATGCCAGAACCTTGAGAAAATTGTCACCAAAGCATCAGGTTGAGTTTTATAACATCTGGAAATTCTTCCTAAAAGTGACTGCAGTTAAAGATTATGTCCTTTTATTTGACAACTGTCATGTTCTCATATGTGCTAACAAAAATGAATGCTTACTTATACTTTGGTTGTGTTTCTCAGTAGTTTTGTGCTTCCCAAATTATATGTATTAAATAAATAAGTTTGTCCTTTTCATAAGTGATAGGCAAGGAGAGACAGAGAGATGAGAGAGGAGAGAGAGAGAGAGATGAGAGAGGAGAGAGAGAGAGAGAGAGAGAGAGAGAGAGAGAGAGAGAGAGAGAGAGAAAGGGGACAAACATTCCAATTATCTGATTATTTAGACAAAAAAGCATGGGAGGAAAAAAACCACCATAGTTTCTGGCCCTGGGTTAAATGACACTGGGACAGACTAATCTAACTGTTTGCTCCTGCAAACACCTGCCTCTGCTGTTTAGGCTGTGGATAAATTAGTTTGTCTACTAAAAGTAAGTTTGCTCATCAGAACACATGTCAAGACACCTGCCTCACTGTACCGTGGGTCCAAAACTCTGTCCCATCCCAATTGTTTCCTATGTTGCAATACCCACCTTAAAATCATCCAGCCAAGGTCCCATGGCCTTGTAAATAACCCTGCCTAATTTTCAACACTATCACCATTACTTCTTTCAAGGTAGCATTCTCCCATACTTCAGTAAGTAATAAACTTATCTAGATCTACAGGTTTTTCTGGTGGCTTCTGAGGGAGCTGGCAGTTAACCAACCATGTGAATTACTAAAAATCAGTCGAGAGCTAACTTCATATTTGATAAACACAGAACCTGGCAAACGCCTGAATCTGCAGGGCACCCATTAACCATGATCATAACTTCATGTGAGCAATAATGGTTATTAAGCTGTTTGCAGCTCTAGTAAGTGCTATAACCCAGAAGTTACACAGCCCACACACTTCTCAGAGTACACTCTCCGGATGGGCCGAGGGTGAGGAGGCCTGCTGTGTAACTAACCCCTATGAAGACAGGGAAGGCTGTCACCTTGGGGATTTCTTTCTCAGACTGTTGGTAGCCGATCCTCCTTATTCCTCTAGTGGGAGTCGACATCAGGATCCAAAATGAATTTGTGGGAGGATCCCTAACTAGAACCCTTGAAAAGCAGCCTTTATGAAGACATGGCGGCAGAGTGAAGAGTGACAGCTGGAAATCAGAAACGGAGGTTCTAACTCAGCTCTCACCTAGTCAGGATTTAAAAAAGGTGCTGACTGAATTGACGAATAATCAAACAAATAAAATTGTTGGGTCAAGGATCTCAAATTTCTAATGGGTGTTCAAAATAAGATCACATTGGGAAAAAACAAACAACAAAGGAACCTCAGCCCAACTTGTCTAACATTTTTACATTCTTGTACATTGGGAACTCTGCTAATTACCTTGAATGCATTAACTCATGTAAACCTTCCACCACTTCCATTCTACAGATGAGAAAACTGAGGCACAGAGAACTGAGCCACTTGTGCAATGGCATTTCACGTGTAGGTGAAAATGAAGGTCAGACAAGATTTTGACCATGATGCATATGAACAACCAGAAAGATGTCAGGCACATAAACTTGCTACTTAAAATTGGAGAGAGTTGATGGGCTGGCAGTGCTTAGAAGCAGCACAGATGAATACAGAATGTTCTGGTTTTCATCTTTTGCCAGTTTCTCTTTAGCCTCAGGTCAGGTAGCTTGAAACATTTCAATAACTCATTTGAGTTAATAGAACAAAGAAAATCCTGAGTTAATAGAACAAAGTTTTGAAACAACTTTTACAAATAAATTTTTCTTGCAAACACTTAATTCTGCTGACCTCTATTAAAAAATAAATATCACATGATCTCACTCATTTATGGAATATAATGAACAACATAAACTGATGAACAAAAACAGATCCAGAGACCGAGAAGCATTGATCAGCCTGTCAAACCTCAGAGGGAAGGTAGGGGAAGATGGGGATAAGAGGAAGAGATCAACCAAAGGACTCGTATGCATGCATATAAGGTAACTAATGGACACAGACAACAGGGAGGTGAGGGCATGAGGTGGGGGGGAGGGAGGGGGGAGAATAATGGGGGGATAAGGACACATATGTAATACCTTAATCAGTAAAGAAATTAAAAAATATATACAGCTATGCACAGCCAGCATGGCTCAGTCATTGAGTGTCGACCTATAAACCAGAAGGTCACAGTTCAATTTGCAGTAAGGGCATATTCCTGGGTTATGGGCTCAATCATCAATTTGAGGAGTGCAGGAGGCAGCCAAGTAATGATTCTCTCTCATCACTGATGTTTCTATCTCTCTCACTCTCCCTTCCTTTCTGAAATCAATAAAAATATTAAAAAATATAATTTTCCATGGAAAATACTGGACAAAAAGCAGATTGACACGCAGGGTAATTTAAAAACTAAGTTCTTCCTCTAGCTACCACACTAATTTTAAAACTCGGTCTTATTTTCAGTTAAATCAAAATTGCCTGATTCTGTTGCTCCACTATAGTAATACCAATGGTGATCATAACCCTCATTTATTGAGCCATCACCATGTCACATGCACTGTTTTATTAAATCCTTACCCCAACCCTGGGAAAGAGGTGCTGCTATTGATTTCATTTTACAGATTCATAACTAAAGATTTAGTGAGGTTGCAGAATCTCTCAAGGACCGGTAACAAATAAGAGACACAGCTGGGATATAAATACAGGTTCTCACACTCCACATTATCTTGTCTCTCAGAGACACTATTCAGAGGTTATTTTTCGTGGAAAATATGATGATGGTGGATAACAACATGAAGACTCAACTAGAATCTCTGCTGATCATTCTCAGATTGATATTTCTGAGTTTCATTTCCATAACAACTCCAAATTCGAACATTTGTTTTGCATATTTTCCTCCAAACCTATCTTCTTCCCACTCATATTCCCTAAGCTAATCTGCTACTCAAATCAGAGATTTAGGGAAATTTCCCTTTCCTTGTGCCATTTTTATGGTTTTCATTTTTCAGCAGATATTTTGTGAGTGCTTATGAAAACAAAGTATTGCTAGGCACTCTGGGTAATATGTAGCAAATTAAGAAGAATCTACTTGGGGAGGTAAAACATGTGTTTGTATGATGAAAGATAAGACACTGCAGGTTTGTATATGACAGAATCAATTCACTGTCAGAGATGATGTGCCATGACATTCAGTAACAAAAGATCACCAAGGGAGGGGATCACAGAAGGCTACATGGGAGAAGAGTCTTTGGTTGATCCCTGAGGGATGAGAGGAATTAGCCAGGGCATGGACTGAGGCACTGAGGCATCCAGAGAGAGCAAAGGCTTGCAGATATGAATAAGTAACAGGTGATAGTGCTAATGTCGATGGGTCCAGTAGTAGAGTAGATGCCCCCTAACATGTTAATTGAATAAAAAATACATTTCTCAACAACTGAAAGTATACTCATCATTTGTGCACTCATCATTTTATATTAGAACTAGTAGCCCATTTCAGGAAGATTCTTGCAAGAATAGAGCTTCCTGAATCAGAGCAAAGCAGAGAAGGAAGCGAAGCCCACCTTGGCTTCCGTCTCTGCCGCCTCGGCTCCCTCCCATCTCTGCCACCTCAGCTCCCATCTCTGCCACCTCGGCTCCCCTCTCCCCCGCTTCTCCCTCCCTTCTTCACCATCTCTGCTGTCACAGCTCCATTCCCTTCGCTGCTTGGCTTCCTTCTGCAGTGCTTGGCTTCCTTCTAAGCTGTCTTTAGTCTTCTCTCTCCTGTGTATGCAAATTAACTGCCATCTTTGATGGGTTAATTTTCATACAGTCCCTCTGATTGGCTGGTAGGCGTGGCTTAGGTGTCTTGGGTGATGGTTAATTTGCCTATTACTCTTTTATTAGAGTAGATGGTAGTCATGAGGAAATGAAGAAAAAATACCTCTGCACAGGCTCTATTTCTGTAAATTCTGATGTAAGTCACCTGTAGTGGGCCCTGTCACCAGTATTTCTGTGTGTTTTTTAAGTAGCCAAAGTGAAGAACCAGTGGCAGTTATTATATCCTAGCCCTGGTGAATTTAAGTGAGTTCATCAATGTCAGCTTCTTCCACCATGACTGGTTCTGGTGAACACAGAAAAACTATCTGTTATGATCACAGTGATTAGTGAGCTTCATAACAGAGATCTTTATACTTTCATATCATCATGACCCTACAACTTCATTCAATTTTTTGGGTGTTCATTCATTTCATTATTCATCCATTCAATAGACACACTTCGACTTTAGCAGGAGTCTTCCCAGCCTCAGTGTGAGCAAGCCACCTACGGGTTCAAGTCCATAAACCTTGGGCAGTTCTGGTGCAGTCCCTCTGCATATCTGGGGAGACAGTGGTGAGAAAAGGACAGCGGTGGTCTCCAGCCCCTGGGAGCTTTAGTGGGGCTACAGACTCCAGGATGTCAAAAGCTCCCGTAAAAGTCTAATCAGGCAGAGAGAACATCCTATTTAGAAAAATGCAAAGAAGGTCTGTATGGCTAGACAGTGTTTGGGATGGTGTAGTGAGCACTCCACCCTCTCTCTCCAGGCTTAACTGAATTTTCAGCAAGAACTATATATTTGAAGCTATGACTTCAAGAAGAGATTGAGTTGTACACATTCTTCCAGCTTCAGACTCAGGAGAAATCCCTGTGCTTTTGTTTCTAGTTGGCTAGATAGGAAAATGGATGTTCCATTATAAATCCAAGGCATTCAATTTTCTGTTTCCTACCACCTCCATATCTACCACACTATGATGTCTCATGCTATGTAGTGAGGACTCTCATTGCTCTTGATAAAAAGCTATGCCCTTGTGCTGAATCTGCCAGGCACCCAAGCCTTCCAGCTTGCAGTTGGGTTCAGCCAGTCGAGGAGTCAGTGGGAGAGGACAGGACAGGAGGAGAGAGAGCTGGGATGTTTCTGGTCCTGATGCTCCACATCTGTTACACCTGTTGGGCTGATGCCCACTCTCCATGGCTCCTGATCTCCTAGGCTCTGGAAGTTCCCTGTCCTTCTACTGTTTCCACTGATGACAGTCACCAGCCACCTGACTTCACGGGCTCAGTGCTTCAGCTCTGCCCGCAACTTGGGAAAGAGGCCCTTCATTAAATCCTCCCAGCATCTTAGCTGAGTGTGTCCTATGTGTCCTTCTGAAATGCTCAATAGGGTGTGTAAGTAGAGGGCACATGCTAAAAGTTTCTGTTTTATCTATAAAGACAGTGGGACATCATTAAGCGGGTAACCATCATAACATGTTTTACAATGCTTCATTCCTTCCTGGTGCATCCACAGCACTAACAAAGTGCAAGACAAATTCCTAATTGGTCGCCCAATTACAAGAGTAACTTTTTAAATTTTTTTTTAAAAATTATGATGAAATTTGCATAATATGCAATTAACCATTTTACCATGTACACATCAGTGGCACTTCATATACTTGTAATGATATGCAACCATCATGTCTATCTAGTTCCAATACACTTCCATCACTCCAAAAGGACAGCTGGTTTTTAAAGACAGCAGTCTGGAAGCTTCCAGCAGAAAATGGGCTGAGATGAGGTAAGATGGGAGCAGACCAGTTAGAAGGCTCCTTCCGAATTCCAGGGGAGAAATAATGAGGTCAGCAGAGATGAAAGTGGTCAAGTGTGGCACACCATGTCTGACCAGGCAGATGGACCAGCTGTAGGGTGGGGGGAAATGGAGACATTCTGGCCTTGAACTACAGAGGTGAGGAGGCCTGGCGGGAAGTGAGCCTTGTAGTTTTGCACGTGGGAACTTTAAGGTGCCAGGGAGACAGCCAACGGAGATGCCCAGAGGCAGCTGGTGTGTGAGTCTGGAGCACGGCACTAGAGACAGATTGAGAGCCCTCTGCATTGAGATGGTATTTAAAGCTGCAGGACTGGATGAAAGCCAGAGAAATAGTTTAAATAAAGATCTGAATGCCCAGGGCTGGTCCTGAGCACGCCTACACCTAGAGTCTAGTGGAGAAAGCAGTTTGGCACAAAGAAGAAAAGCACTATAAAAAGTTCAGCTGCACAAACTGTTAACCTTGGGAAGTCTGACTCCTTTTGAGTCTGAGCTGGGGCCTCTTCTGTTAGTTGCTGAGGTTTTTATTTAAATATATATATCTCACAGGTAATCTGAAGGTTAAAGTTCTCCTTTTATTATGGTCGTTAATGAAAAACCTAGCCACAGTTCTCATTGGATAGCATCTGTTTTAGACCCATCATTGGGTTGATTGAGGACAAATAAAAATGAGCCATTTCGGCTGATCATTACGGCATGCATTCAGGGACTGTAAGCAGAACGAACTATATAAGGGAATAAAATCACTTATTTTAGGTATTTCCCGAATCAAGGCAGTTGCAACATAACCAAAGTGTGGCAAAGCGTGCGTAATGACAAAGCCTCTATTATGATTGGAATGTAAAGGGTAATAGGATTTTCAGAAAACAATTTAGGAAAAAAGGCAATCTTGCTTATTCAAACGCTAAGTGACATTTGACATTACTTCTTCCGGTAAAATTACAGAATGGATAAAGTGACTTTTAGAGATATTGTTGCAGGTGCTGAACACATGTAATGCATTTATCTGCCGACTAACCCTTAGGTTAGTATAAACAGTACATTATTTCCTGAGAACTGAAGGCAACTGTCATTGAGTGTTTCCGCCAACTCTTTGGAATTTCTATGCTTTGTCTAGCTCAAACCAAATTTCAGAATGTGTCTCATTTTTGAAAGTAGCAATTTCTCCATGTGAACATATAGCATATAAAAAAAATTACCTTTTACATTATAATTAACTAGGGGCCCGGTGCACAAAAATTTGTGCACTCGGAGGGTGGGGGGGTCTCTCAGCCCGGCCTGTGCCCTTTTGCAGTCTGGGACACCTCGGGGGAGATGTCCACCTGCTGGCATGCCTGGCCAGCCTGGGTGAGGGGCTGAGAGCCATTTTCAGGCTGCCCACAGCCCCTTCAGGATTCGTGCACTGGGGGGTGGGAGGGCTGGTGAGTGCAGGCCTGGACGTTTCCCACGAGAGGGCCCACGATCGTACATGCCTGGTGGGCCCCCACCGCTGAGGTGACACACCTGGCACAGAGCTGGGTGGCAAGCCAGGGGTGGACGCTGGTGTAGGATCCCTCGGTGGGGCCCTGCTGGTGAGCAAACACACCTGGGGTGGAGCCGGGCAGCGAATTGGCTTTGGATTCTCCGCACTGTGCAGCAGAAGCTCCCGCACGCCCTGTGGAGGCCCCTGGGGGGTGGATGAAGGTAGCGGACCCTGGACTGGTGCTCCCGCATGCTCCTGAGGAGGCCCCCGGGGCAGAGCCAGGCTGCGGACCCGGGACGACTGCTCCTACACACCCTGCAGAGGCCCCCTGCGCTCCCGCATGCCCCGGGGAGGCCCCCAGGAGGCGGAGCCAGGCAACGGACCCAGGACAGCTGCTCCTGACGCCCCGAGGAGGCTCCTGGGGGGTGGAGCCAGGCAGTGGACCCAAGACGGCTGCTCCTGGATGCCCCGAGGAGGCCCCAGGCCGGACCCCCCATCCCACTGAGCTGACACACCAGGCACAGCTATGCCGGCTGGCTGTGGAGGCTCCCAGTGCAGAGCCGCCCTGCCAGCCTCCATCTTGGCTAGGTTAATTTGCATACAGCCGCTCTGATTGGCTGGTGGGTGTGGCTGTGAGCAGAGGCTCAGCCAGCCTAGGCAGGCAGTTGCAACAGAATCCTTTGGTTTGCTCTAGCTCCATGGCTGTTGGCCTCCATCTTGGCTGGGTTAATTTGCATACAGCTGCTCTGATTGGCTGGTGGGCGTGGCCGTGAGCAGAGGCTCAGCCAGCCTAGGCAGGCAGTTGCAACAGAATCCTCTGGTTGCTCTAGCTCCATGGCTGTTGGCCTCCATCTTGGCTGGGTTAATTTGCATACAGCTGCTCTGATTGGTTGGTGGTAATGGTCAAATTTGCATGTTTCTCTTTTATTATATTAGATTGTTATCATATGTTAAGTCCCACACCCCCAAATGCATGGTTTAGTAGATATTTTAAAGTTTTCTAAGATAATAATAGTATCTTTTCTGATTATAGCATTAACACACAGCAACCTTAAAAATCATCAGTCTATTAAAAAAAGACAAAGAATACGGTAAAAAAAAATTCACCAAAGATCATCAGATTTGGGGGGAAAGCTGCTATACGTCTCTATGCTTATCATACAATCACATGGCACTTTACAGAAATAAACCACAGCACATGCTGGCTAATTTGCTCTTTGCATTTGTCTGTCATGGATATATTTTGGTATCAACAAATGTGTAGCTGCATCTTAATTTTTAATGCCTTTTAGTGTTCTCTTTGATGTAGTGTTTCATTCAATTGTATACTGATGGACATTTAGGCTGTTTCTAATGCACTTTTTGTTTTCCACACATATAAACTCATTTGCTCTGAAGATTTTTAAAATAACTCCTCAGTACCCATTCCTGAAACTCTAAGGGCTGAGTGAGGAGTGAGGCAGCTCTCCAGGAAATCCAAGTCGGACCCCATCACCAGCAGTGCCCTTGTGGCCCCGCCCAGCACTGCATGCCAGCAATCATACTGCCTCCTTCCCACTGGCCTTCCTCTTAATTAAACTCTTAGTGAGCACATTAGCTGCTTGCATGCTGTTTCCTGAAAAGCCAGTTCACATTTTTTGATATTTTATTTCCCAGTTGGGCCATGCATGGTACTCAACACATAAATGAAGCTACTAAAAGTTGCAAACTTGTGAGGACCCTGAAGAATTTAGAAGGCATCAGAACTAGCATTAATGACTACAATCAATATTTTTCTTACTTTCAATCTTTATTTTTTGTAATCCTTAGTCTATTGATCCCTTTATTTCAGTATTATAAAATTTGAGTTTATTGGGGTGACAGTGGTTAACAAAACCATACAGATTTCAAGTGTACAACTCGACAAAACATCATCTGACTATTGCACCACGTGCCCATCGCCCAAAGCGAAGTCTCCTTTCATCCCCATTTATCTCCCTTTTGCCCTCTTCCACCTACCTCAACCCCCACTTTCCCTCTGGCTATCATCACACTATTGTCTATGACTATGTGTGTTGTGAGATTATACACACACACACACACACACACACACACACATACACACTAGAGGCCCAATGTACGAATTCATGCACAGTTGGGGTCCCTCGGCCTGGCCAGCAATTGGGGCTTATTGAGGCCGTGGGAGGTTGGCCGTGGGGGGAAGGGCCATGGGAGGTTGGCTGTGGGAGCAGCTCCTGTGTTGAGTGTCTGTCCCCTAGTGGTCAGTGCACATCAGAGCTACCAGTCATTCAGTTGCTTAGGCATCTAACCTAATAAAAGAGTAATATGCAAATTGACCCTCACTCCATTACACCCAAAGCCACACCCACAAGCCACGCCCACCAACCAATCAGGAGAAAATATGCACATTAACTCAACTAAGATGGCAGGGGCCACAGAGCTGGAGTTGCCCTGGGCAATGGAGGAAGCCAGGGCCCTTTGGGCCCTGAGCTCTACTCAAGGCTACAAAGTTTCAATTATGGAAGATAAACAAACCCCAGATACCTGTCAGGCTGGGACCTTGGGTTGCCAGGGGCAACCCAAGCTTTGGGGGGCGGGAGGATCAAGGCAACAAAGTTTCAATTATAGAAGTTAAATAAACCTAGATACCTGCTTCCAGCCAGGCACCCCAGTAGGGACCCAAACCCTGAAGGGGCTGTGGGCAGCCTGAAATGGCTCTCTGCCCCTCACCCAGGCTGGCCAGGCACCCCAGTAGTGACCTGAACTCTGAAGGGGCTATGGGCAGTCTGAAATGGCCATCAGCCCCTCTCCCAGGTTGGCCAGGCACACCAGCAGGTGGACATCCCCTGAGGGGTCCCAGACTGCGAGAGGGCACAGGCCAGGCTGAGGGACCTCCCCAAGTGCACAAAGTTTTGTGCACTGGGCCTCTAGTGTGTGTATATATATGTTACTATTTTGCTTAATCTCTTCACCTTTTTTTTTACCCAGCCCCCCCAAACCCTTTCATTTTTCAATGGCATATTTTAATTTATTTGTTTTCTATTACTAATCCTTCCTTTTAAAAATCCAGGTGACATTGTTATAGCTTCCCACTGACATGATTCTCCTACCTTGTGTCCCGCAGGGAGCAAGCTTTAACAGTTATAAATAGAATGAGTAAACAGGCTTTGGGAACCTGCAGCCAACAGACATATACATTGCTGACAAGGGATATTAACATTTGCACACTATTTCAATAGCAAACTCTTTTCTCTGTTGCCAGAGTCTAAGGGCATAGAGCGCTAGACAGCCACTTGACTAAATATATCCATTGTACTATGTCTGTAGGTTGAGGGCAATTACATGGATGTGATTGAAAAGCTGGATGAATTCTCATGGGAACAGCTCCTACTTACTGAGCAAGTGATTTCTACCCCTCTCCATACCACTCTATGAAGCCCAACTTGCACTGATGGGAACTTGAGACTGGTACCTCCCTAACTGGTCTCTATTATCATAACTCAGATTCATTATTTCTAGCTTAAAATACCACATCATTCCCAGCTTGAAGTATCACAATAACTAACTCTCCTTACCACCTCTATTTATCTCAAACCAGGCTAAAAATTCATCTCTTCAAGGTACTACTTATTTGACACTCAAGTTTGTAAAGAAAAAATAATCAAAATATATGCATAATATATGTATAAAATCTATGCATTGCAAATGATTAAGAGCAGCTTTACTTATTTTTTAAAAGTATATATTTTTATTGATTCCAGGGAGGAAGGAAAAGGGAGAGATAGAAACATCCATGATGAGAGAGAATCATAGATCGGCTGCCTCCTACAAGTCCCCCACTGAGAATCGAGTCCACAATCTGGGCACATGCCCTTGACCAGAATCGAATCTGGGATCTTTCAGTTCACAGGCTGTCTCTCTATCCACTGAGCAAAATCGGCTAGGGCAGCTTTACTTATTATTTCCTGAAGACCAAATTATATTTAGGGGAAGTAAGATTTTCTGGGGTATCAATTCTTTTAATTTTGTTCAGAGCTATTAGATACACAATATGCTCTCATTAAGCTACATAAAGTTTACTATTAAGTGGAGATGTTTATATCATCCATTTAAACTCTGAAAAATATCTTGCATAAAAACCCTTTATAATCTTTGATGTGGAGTTGTTCTTAATGACAATAATAAGACAGCACTGTTAATTATTTCTTTGGATGAATTATGGTTTGTGAAGATAAAATCATATCATATGATGGAAGTATCCTCAATTCCATTATAGGGAGCCATATTTAAATTAATTTGAAAACTATGTCACATTGTTTATATCAGATAAATGTATATAAGGTAACACATTAATTCCTAGTAACTACTGATAATGGTGGTGGTGATGGTGTGGAGGTAGAGGAGGTGATGGTGGTGGTGGAAGTTGTAGAGGTGGTGGTGAAGGAAATAAAGCAGAAAAGCAAGAAGTGAAAAACACAGAAGTTGGCCTAGAATTCAAGCTGGGTTTTTATTGTTTGACATGAAAGCGAGATATCCTATTGCCATTGGAATCCTTGCAATAGTATCCTGGTATTGACTACAGAGGTGTTAACAGATTGCCACCCTGGATGACACACAGCAAGTTCTCACTATGAAGTCAGAGACAAATGAGCAGTCAGTGAAGACAAGCAAGTCTGCCACAGTTCTAATCCTCCTCTCAGGAAATGAAAAGGAAGACAGAACAATGGTTGGTTATTAGCCGATGAGTATGTCTGAGACTTACTAGCAGATATGCAGCTCAATAACGGGGAGACTGGAATAGAGTTTCCAATGAATTAATCAGGAGGGTTTATCTAGCTCCAACCATGTGTTGGGTCAAGCAGACATCATGGATACTACGATACTGTCTCTGCCTCAAGGTGATGGATGGGTTAATGTTCACAACAGAGGGAGATGATATCAAATCTCTGCTTTATAGCACGAATGTAGGGTAGTGACAATGAAACTCTTTCACTTGCTGAGAATAATGAATTAAGGACTCTATTCCTGGAGGAAATAATTTAGAGCATTGACCACAGAAAGAAGGCTGAGCACAGGGCACTAATTATGTTATTACTACCAAGAAAGTAGGATAATGTGGGCTTAAAATGTAACATATTGTGAAGGTAGAATTCTAACTTAATATTTAAGCACTGAAAGACAAAAGATAACTGACTGGTTGAGAACTCACTTTTAAATTTTACAGACTGAAGCATAGATGATGCTCGTGTGCCTGCCATAGTGGGGGACCTCTGCACCCTGGTGCCTACAAGGGGGTGGGCCCATCTGTCAATGCCCCCGAACCTCCAGGCAGGTAACACGAGCCCCTTCACCAAGTCTGGTCCCCAAGGGCTCAGCTGGGCAGACTTTCTTTTTTCCTTTAAATATATTTTTATTCATTTGAGAGAGAGAGGAAGAGGGAAGAAGAGAGAGAGAGAGAGAGAGAGAGAGAGAGAGAGAGAGAGAGAGAGAGAGAGAGAGAGACATCATAGTGAGAGACATTGATTGGTTGCCTCCTGCATACTACCTTACTACCTACCAGGGATCAAGCCCGCAAGTTGGCCATGTGACCTGACCTGGAACTGAACCATTAACTTTTGGTGACCTTTTGGTCCATTTCACATGGAGAGTGAGCTGGCTCCTCAGAGAACAAAGCTGAAATGTGCACACCTGTGAGGATGTAAACTGACGACTTACAGGGAGTCCCTGTGCAGCAGGGCGGCCAGGTCACACCTGAGCTGACATTTCTGTCCTCTGCTGAGCTGGGACAGGACTGAGCTCTCCTGTCAGCCTGGAACGTGGGCTGGCAGAGGCTGTTAGTATGTTGGTGCAGAACATAGTTCTGTGGAAGAACTCCTGCCCTGTGCGCTGTGGGGACCTGCATGTGTCTGAAGAAGGAGGAGAGCTAGGCAGTGATTGACAAATAGGGCAGGAAATCTCCAAGGAGAGAACTGCCTTGAGTGAGTGAAAACCAGCCTCCAGGTGCCGTGAGCAGGATGCAGTAATGGGGAGCGTGGCCTCAAGGGCCTTAATGGGAGCCATGACTTGAATATGTCTCCAGCCCAGCAACCAGAAAGGCACCAGGGAAAGATGGAAAAAGCTATTTTTGTAATGCCTGGGGCATAGGCAGCACTGTTTAGGGACTCCAGAACGAACTGTAATGCAAAGGGCAGTGGGCCATTTTCCCTCTCTGGGCCACAAACTGCCTCCTAGCACAGCCTCCTGGGGGCTCAGGGCAGACACCTGTGGGGGCACTTTGCCCAGGGAGCAGCAGGTGAGACCATGACAACCAGCAGAGCAGTGCACGCCGTGCCAAGGGGAGCAGTGGCAACCAGCAGAGGAACTGCAAAGCCTGTGAGCACCATGGAGGTTCATGCTAAGCCCAGTGTGTGAAACAGATACACAAAGGAAACCAGGCACAGCAGCTCTAATGCAGATCTGTGCCTGGTGGGCAGGGCGTGTGAGGGACATAAATGTGTGACAAACCCAGGGGCTCCTTGAATGATGTATATAAGCATGCCTGTGTGTGCATGTTGGTGTGTGTGTGGGTGTGTGAACAGGCATGCTTATGTGTGTGTATGCATGCTTATGTAAGCTTGTGCACACCTATGTGTGGGTGTGCATGCTTGTGTGTGCATGCTAGTGCATTTTATTTTTTCAGGGGAGAGAGACGAATGAGATATAGCTGGCATTTTAAGTAGATTTTCCTTAACTTCAGTCTCTTTCCTCCCCATCCACATGTAGGTAAATTTATTCTTCTACAGCCCACAGATGCCCTCAAAACTCTGATGCAGGTGACTGCCCTCAACTTACCTCCTTCAACTCTACTGCAAGTACTCCTTCCCAAGCATTCAACAGTATTTGCATAAAACAGATAATCTAAACTAATAAAAGCGGAATAGTAAAATTAACCGTTTCTCCGGGACGCCCAACAGCCAATCAGAGCGACTGTATGCAGATTAGCCCAGCCAACATGGCGGCCGCCACTCACGGACCTGAGTAAACGTTTAGGCAGCGTCCCTTGCAGCAGGAGCGAAAGTGAAACTACCTGCGCGCTGGCTCCTTAGCCTTTTGCCTGAAGCAAAACACATTTGCCACAATTTGCAACATAAGGAGCTGAAGGGGCCTGAGTCTAAGAGTAACAATTGTTTCATTATAGAAACCAGAGGTGAGGCAGAGAAGGCTTCCTTAGTAAAAGGCCTTGCCTTAAAGGAACAGCATCAATTATAGAAGATAAACAAACCCCAGCCCTTAAAGGAACAGCATCAATTATAGGAGATAAACCCCAGACACCTGCGTCCAGCCAGCCTTGCTGGGACATTGGGTCAATGGGAGCTGTGGGCAGCCTTAAAGCCCCTCACCCAGGCTGGTCAGGCACGCCAGCAGGTGGACATCCCCCGAGGGGTCCCAGACTGTGAGAGGGCACAGGTGGGGCTGAGGGACCTCCCGAGTGCACAGAGCAGCTGCAGGGCGGAACAGTGCAGGACCCAGGACCCGTGAGTGAGAAACAGGCGGCAGGGTTGGAGGGCACCGGGAAGCGTGTAAGAGGTGGCAGGGGGTCGGCAGCCTGCTTGGTGGGCTTCCCAGGCCCTTGGAGGGGCATCGGGGAGTGGGAAAGAGGCAGCAGGGGGTCAGTGGCCTGCTTGGTGGGCTTCCCAGGCCCCTTGCAGGGCACCAGGAAGTGGGAAAGCAAGGTGGCGGGCTGGGGAGTGGGAAAGAGGCAGCAGGGGGAGTCTCAGCCTGCTTGGTGGCTGTCCAGGCCCTTTGTGGGGCACCGGGAAGCAGGAAGGCAAGGCTGCAGGAGCCAGCGTCCTGCTTGGCAGCTCCCCAGACCCCTTGGCAGCACCAGGAAGTGGGAAAGGAAGGCAGCAGGGGACGGGTGAGTGGGAAAGAGTCGGCGGCCTGCTTGGCAGCTT
>PVJC01031422.1:0-20556 GCA_004026665.1 Murina feae | reverse complement strand
TTTAGGCTAGTAGGGGTGGCAATTGGGGGTGATCAGGCCAGCAAGGAGGGGCAGTTGGGGGCAAGCAGGTCGGTTGTTTTAGGCATATGATATATAAATAGGAGATACAGAAGCTTTTAATTATCTCAGTATGGGCATACATATTTCATAACACTGACCATTGCTTAGAATATTTATAATTGCACACAAATAGAATTATTCCATCCCTTATTCATTTTGTTTCCCAAGAGTATTTTTGATCAAGTGGACAGGATCTTGCTACAGTAATGAAGGTGGAATGGATTCCTAGCCTTCCAATGTGGCATGTCACTACCACATTCCTCATTTCCTAGCCCTTACATATTGTTTAAACAGATTGAATACACCTCGTAGTAGAGGATAGTGCATGTAATACTAGTAGTTTGTGTTCCTCCAAAGAAAGATTTGGGTGCAAATCCCATATCTCTATTTGAGAGGTGATCCCAGGAAGCACGGTGAGGAACTAGGGAAGTGACATAGGAAAGAGAGCAGTCAAAAATGAGTGGGTTACAGCTGTGGCACCTAGTGTTACGGGACCGGGGCCAGCCTGAAGCAGGTCTGCCTTGGGTCAGCTTCTAGAGCGTGGGGCCTTGACTTTGTGTAGGAAAGATTTCACAACACAAGTCCAGATGGGTTTGAGAGTGTGTTTAGTAACGCTGGGGACAGTGAAACAGAAGAAATTAGGGTAGGAGAAACAGCGAGGGGGATCCTAGGCGGTGCTCTGCTTTGGCTCTCTAGAAATGTTATAGAAGTGAGCCAAGGCAGGGCTGCAGTTAGCTCACTTGGAAGTGAAGGTCACAGTGATAGAAATGAGCTAAAGTGGGGCTGCTGTAGCTCACCAGGAAGTCAGAGGAAAGGGGGTCTTAGAGACAGGAACAGGGGGTGAGCGCAGGTTGAGCTGCCACTTCCCACTGGCTGCAAGTCTCTTGAAGACCCTTAGAAATAAAAAGTTCATGCCCAGAAAGGGGCATTTGTATGCTCTAAGGTGAGCCCACAATGAGTCTTTGTTCTGAGGGCTTTTAATTCTCCCCCCCCCCTTGCAGGTGAGAATCTTAGGGGAATTTTTCAGTAGAATATTCATTAGCTTTCCAGATGCATTTTTAATATGCTGCTGCATCAAGGTGAGCATATAGAGGAGTTTTGGATTATTCTTTGGTCTGTTGTTTTACTTTTGTCCTTGGTCTGTCTGGTTTTAATGGAGTGTTTGTTATTTGTTCCCAACTTCATCTGTCCTTGGGTTTAGTTGGAACAAATTCATTAATTTGGTCTATTTCCCCAGGCCAGGGTGATTTAAGCTACGTATTTTCTGGTTAGGGAGGAGGGTATAAACCATTTGCTCTCAAGTGTCCTTGGTTAGGGGAATTAAGGTCTTGCAAGCTGCCTGAACGGTTTGGTCTTGTTTAATTTTCTTGTCTCAGTTTCCCCATTCCACTTTCCCAGGAATTTTCCCAACTTCATACTGTCCTGCTGTACTAGAGCCCTCTAAGAGACTGAGCAGAACGCATCTCAAAACAATCTCACCAATGGGCAAGGAAGCTGAGCTATTTGCCTACCAACTTCCTTCCCTCATTGGATGAAGGTTGCTTCTGGGTGTTTAAACCCCCACTGCCCTGCACCTCCCCATCCAGAGAAAGCCCTCAGGCGCAGGGGTAGTTGCATGAAAATTGTCCTGCAAAAGCTAGGTGACCTCCAGGGTTGGTGAAGAAGGCATGGTTGGGACACCAGCAGCATCTGCTGAAAGTGGAAAGAAAGAAGTGAGTCCAAATTGCCAAGTCCTCTTATCCTCTTACACCTGATCCCAGGGACGGACATTTTGTGGGGTCAGCATTTTCCTCCTTTTGATGGATGTGATTAGCCATCAATGCTACATAAGTAACTTCTTTTGGATCATGACAAAACAGGAAGGATATGCCTTAAGACCTCAACTGAAGAAGAGGGAATTCTGCCAGCAGATGGCCTTCAGAATCAACTGCAATATCAGCTCTTCCCCTAGTCTCCATCCTGCTGGTGAATCCTGCAGATTTTGGACTGCAAGCCCCCATAAGTACATAAGCCAATTCCATAAAGCTAATCTATAGATAGATAGATAGATATGGAGAGATAGATAATCATATAGTAAATATATAGTTATACATTCTCCTGATTCTATTTCTCTGGAGAACCCTAATACACCATCCCATCCTCTTCCAAGGACCAACAACCTGCCTGAGAATGCCAGATTCATCAGCTCCCTTGCAGACAGATGATCCTTGTCCCGTCACCATGTACTCTGACAGACACTCCCTGTTGCCAGTCGCACCACTCCCCAGATGGCCTGTGCAGCCTCCCTGACTAGACTTGCCCTCACCTTTTACAGTGGTCACTCAGATCTGGTTCTGGAACATGAGACCTCTGTATTAGTCATGTTTATTTGTTTATTTTCTATACTTTATGGTGCTTTCACATCCTGGGGCCTGGAGAGATTGCAGGGCTAGCTAATTTCTAGAGAGTAAACGACTTGCCTGTGAACATGCCTTCCATATAAAGATCAACCAATCCAGGGCCCAGGCCCCCAGCTGCCTCCTTTATCTAGCTCTCAAACACCAAACCAATATTCCTCTGCCCTGAATCACTCAGGGCCAGGTCCCAGACAACTGGAGACCACCCTTATAGCTCAGAACCCATGGAAATTATTTAAACTATTTAATCCTTAACGTGCTTAAATTTGTCTACTCTTCCTCGCTCACTCAATCCTGCAGAAACCACAATAAAGGCTCTGGCCATGCTCTCACCTCACTTCTGCCTCCTGACTGACCTGGTGCTTCCCCATAAGACCCTGTGTGGCCTGACTTGCTCCCTCCTCTTGGGAACTACAGTTAATAAACTTTTCTTCAAAGATAGTTGTCTCCACATCTATCATCACACCTTACCTGATTGAAACAAATCCCAGGTACAATTCAAGACAACTCCATCTCCCTCCCTACCCTCTCACCTTCCACTCACCTTCCCCTACCAAGTATGGACAAAGGATTTCCAAAAGCATTGTAAAATAAATGTTCAGGGATAGTCTCAGAAAGTCTGCTGGTAGGACTGCATAAACGGGGGGATTAACATTCTCTTTTATGTTGTTTCAATGACAAATGTATAAAAACTGAGGTTGGTTAAACAGTGAGGTGATTGTTCTGATTTGGCAATTGTTTATGTTCTTACACTGGCTGGAATTGGAGTATTTATTTGTAAGAAAATTATTCAGCAATGAGAGCCCATCAATGGCCAAAAAGAAATGAAAGAATAACCATCTGGGTTTTCTGAACCAGCTGATAGCAGTCTGTTCTCATGTGCAGGCCAAGGAGGTTTTACCCTGAGCACACATGCCAGGCTGACAGACTGGCACTCAGGTGGACCCTGCATGAGGAAGCCAGACTCCAAGGAGGAAG
Source organism: Murina feae (assembly GCA_004026665.1). NCBI lineage: Eukaryota > Metazoa > Chordata > Mammalia > Chiroptera > Vespertilionidae > Murina > Murina feae. The sequence continues at coordinate 17,122 of PVJC01031422.1, read as the reverse complement.
GTATGCCCGCAGTAGTGGTGGGATCCTGACACTGACCTTGAACAGTCTCTGAGACCATATGTCCCTGTGGCTGAGTCATGTTTAATAAACCACTGCCTTTGTGCTCCTACCATTCTGCCAACAAAAACATGCCCTTCCTTGGTTATAACCCTGATCTCTGGTACTCATGACCCTATTTTATTCCCTTATGGCTGCTCAATGTAATATCCTTAACCAAACCCACTCTACCAGTTATTAAACATCTGTTTTGCTATTCTCTTTGAAGTGAGTTTTTCAAACACTGTCAGCCCCTTGTCTCTAAATTAAATATTTCTATAACTTTACAATCCTTTAATATTTTTATTCTATTTTTGAATACTCTCCAATTTTCCATATTATTCTTACACCATGGAATTTAAGTGGTTTATAAATAGAGGCATTAAATATCATTAATCCTATATAATAAACCGGTGATATGCAAATTGACCATCACACCCTCACTCTAGATGGCTGCCCCCATGTGGTCACAAGATGGCCAGCAGGGGAGGGAAGTTGTGAGCAATCAGGCCAGCAGGGGAGGGCAGTTAGGAGTGACCAGGCCAGTAAGGGAGGGAGTGCCCTTCGTTGGTTATAACCCTGCGGTTGACTGGGCCTGCAAGGGAGGGAGGGCAGTTGCAGGGGAGGGGGGGACCAGGCCTGTGGGGGAGGGCAGTTAGGGGCAACCAGGCCAGCAGGGGAGGGCAGTTGGGGGCAATTGGGCCAGCAGGGGAACAGCTAGGCGTCAATCAGGCTGGCAGGGGAGCAGTTAGGGATAATCAAGCTGGCAGGCAGAAGTGGTTAGGGGCAATCAGGCAGGCAGGCAGGCAGGTGAGTGGTTTGGAGCCACAGTCCCAGATTGTGAAAGGGATGTCTGACTGCCGGTTTAGGCCCAATCCCATAGTCGGACATTCTCTGAGGAGTCCTAGATTGGAGAGGGTGCAGGCTGGGCTGAGGGACAATCTCCCCCTCCAGTGCACAAATTTTGTGCACCAGGCCTCTAGTCATGATATATTTGTGAAAATAACTGACAAGATCGAATCTCTCACTCCAGATTTCCTAAATGAAAGAAAAAGAGACACTAACACAATCTGCCAACAAAGCCAAGAGTTGGATTGATAAGGAAAACAACGCCCCTGGATTTTTAAGATTAGGAATATCATTTTAAAAAGTATTCCAATAAATTCATAGTAGAACAACATTTCCCCCAATAGTTGACATCAATTCCAGCTAACAGTTCTTCATACCAGTAATGAACAGGCCAAGGCCTTTGTCAACAATTCTATTTAAAAGAAATGATTCATATATTATTACCATATATTATATGTTTGTTATTACCTTAAAATGTGAACACAAATGTGCTGTGTACATAAAATATAAATAGGTAATTATCTTCGGTGTCTTTTATGGCACCTTGTTCTATTGTTAGAATTAAACAACTCTAGGCATCTGTTTAACTTCTGGGAGGGCCAGGGTTGTAGTGTGCCGTGGTGTTCAGAGCCTGGAGGCTGGCTTCAAATCCCAGCTCTGTTCTCCACTAGTGTAGACCTCCAAGTAGGTCTGCCTAACTCCTGAGTACCTCATTTCCTCATGCATAAACAGGGAATGACAGTAATAATAATAATACCTGCCTCTAGAGGTCTTTTGAGTATTAAATTAGTTAATTCATTTTTTTTAAAAAGAGACTAAGGCCCTAGCTGGTTTGGCTCAGTGAATAGAGCATTGGCCTATGAACTAAAGTGTCCTGAGTTTGATTCCAGCCAAGGGCACACCCAGGTTTTGGGCTCTGAGGATGTGCAGGAGGCAACTGACCAATGATTCTCTCTCATCATTGATGTTTCTATCTGCTTCTCCCTCTTCCTCTCTGAAGTCAATATATATATATATATTTCACTAAGAACAAGTCCTGCCCATAGTAAGTTCTTGCTTTTATTATTGTCATTTTAGCAATTATACTCTGATCATTGGCAAGGAGGCTAAAACAGTTTTCAAAATCAAGTCTGTCTATTTGTGCCAGAACACTCATGAGACAGTTTGTTCCTAAAGTAATGATTAGAAATGAAGAACCAGAAGAGTGATCATACAATTTAATGAAGGACATGGAATGCAGATTCTAGCTTAGTTCCACCACATGCTGACTCCCGTGAAGCTGACCTATGGCCTCCATAGAGTCTCCAGGGTAAGCTGAAGCATAGGGGAGAGAATATTCATTCTCTCTCCTTCTCCTTGCAAAATCCATCTTTGTTCTGTTTATCACTGCAGCTACTCTCACTGGCCTGACGTTCGGATGGGCCATCACTGAGGGAAGCAGCCTGGGTATAATAAGCAATCAACAGATATACTTAGCTAGCAATATTCTCCCACTTACACAAATAAATGTGTTCTCTCCCAGTTTTTAAAAATACAGGATTGTTTGATTAATCTTTCATTTTCCCACTTTGGATAGTGACCCAGATACAAAAAACTGGTTGTTGTTGTTTTTCCTATAAAAAGTCAACAATACATGCATAATAGCAGCCCCTAAAATGTTAGGGACAATAAGGAGTGGTAGAGAATGTGTTGAACTGATCAGCACACATCCTATCTGAAGGGTTGAGGCACTTCTAAATTCTACACAGGAATGCTTGGAGGATATAGAACTGCAGCCCAGAGCTTTGGAATTGAATGGAGGATTTGGTTCATACTGATATATGTAGATCAATCAAAATAATGTCTAACAAAGGCTCACTCCACAGCTCATGGGGTGCCATTAACATTGCAAATAACACAATATCAGTGGTGACTCCGGAGTTGTGCAAAACAGTGGCGCGGGTGCAAACCACAGTAAGTCAGGAGTCTCTATATGCCTGAGCAGATTCTCTAAGATACTATTTTTTAGACTTTAGTTTGCACAAAACTACTAAGATGCTTGTTTAGATTGCATTACCTGGGATTCTGAGGGGAAGCTCAGGAGTTTACATTTTTTTAAAAAAACCAAACATTTTGTTCACATGATAATGTCTGTAAACAGTACCACTTTGATTACAATATTTGTAGTGTTATAATAAACTGTTTAATGGGGCTGATGTGAAAAGCTGTTCAAGTTAATTGATGTTTATACCTCAGGGAAAGTCTTGTATTTAGCAATATCTAAAGATAATGTTACGATGACATTTATACTCTCCTCTAAAAAGCGTTGCAATAGCATTTTTGGATATGCATCAATCTAATCTTGCATTCAGTGAATTAAACATACTAATTAAGAAAAAATAAGAATAAAACCCAAACATTTTTAGTAAACTATGTTTTTAGAAAAAGCTTTCAATGTACAGAGAAATTGAGAAGATAACACAAAGAGTTCCCATAAACCTTACCCCTAGTTTTTCTTGTTATCAACATCTTGTCTATAATAATAAAAGCATAATATGCTAATTAGACTGGACATCCTTCCGGACTTCCTTTGGGGATAAAGCCAGGACTGCAGACACGGGATTGAGGCAGACACTTCGGCTGCGAGGGAGGAATCCAGGCAGCTGCTGTGGCTGCGGAGGCCTACTCTCACACAAATTTTGTGCATCGGGCCTCTAGTAGTATTATATTTTCCAGTTAGTAAACCAATACTGGTCCATTATTAATTTAAGTCCATACTTAATTCAACTTTCCTTAGTTTTTACCTGCTGTCTTTCTGTTTCAGGATCCCATGTTGGGCACCACATTGCATTTTATTAGTTGTCACGTCTATAGTCTCCTCTTGGCTGTGACAGCTTTTCAGACCTTCCTTGCTTTTGAGGAGTCCCGGTCAGGTATTGTGTAGATTTTGTAGGGTATTCCTTTATTGGAACTTGTCTGACATTTTTCTCATGATATGATCGAGATTACAGGTTGTTGGAAGACCACAGAGGTAAAATACCATTTTCATCACATCATATCAAATGTGCATACTATCAACCCGGCTCATCACTACTTATGTTGACCTTGAATTCCTGGCTCAGGCAGTGTTAGTCAGATTTCTTTCCTGTAAAATGACTGCTCCCGCCCCCTTCCCCCCCACTCCCCATACCGTCCTCTGTAAAAGGAAGCCATTAGGTGCAGCCCATGCCTGAGGGGGAGCTATGTCCTCTCAGGACAGGGTATCTATATAAATTATTTGGAATTCTTCTGCACAGGAGGTTTGTGTCTTCTCCCTCATTTATTTATTCAATGATTCATTTGTATCAGTATGGACTCATGTACATTTATTATATACTTAGGTTATACCTAATATATACTATTTCTTTTTTTTTCTCTCTCATATTGTCCCAGTTTGGGCACTGGGTGCTCTCTCAGTTGGCTCCTGTGTCTTTGACATACTCCATCCATGTGAGCTTTGCATCAGCATTTTAACAAGCTCCCCAAGCAATTCTAAGGACCACGCTGTGAAAAATGTGACCTGGGGTGTGTTGTGGGCTCCACTAACTACAGAGTTCCCGCCCATTCATTGATTCCTTCAGCAAGCAGGTAAAGAGTGACTTCTGTCTATTTTATTCATTCAGCAAATACTTACTGAGTGGCACTTCCTGCCAGGCACTGTGCTTGAGGCTGGGAACGCAGAGCTGGTCTGGAAATTCAGACTTGGGGATGGATATGCCATGGGGGAAATACGGATGTGATTAACAGGAAGGAGGAAAAGATGTCCCTACCAACCCATTAACCTGTATTTTGTCAGCTCCCCAGAGACAATAGAAAAGAGCATGTGAAACATTGGGAGAGGATATGTATGAGGGACAGAGCAGGGTCTCAGAAGATATGGGGGGGAGGAGATAGGCTCAAAATCACCTATGAGAAGATTTGGAATTACACAGGGAGAAAATGCTTTATTATTTCAGACTGAAAGAAATCAAATTGGCTATAAACATTTTTATAATTTGGGTGGTGGAAAGGCATGTTTATGGTCACCTATAATAGCTTTAATTTTAGGGATAAAACTAGAGTCCAGGTATCCTTGCTAGAGTGAGGTGACTGCGGTTAAACATGCTGCCTGGGAGAACAGTAAAGGGTTGAAATGGTGGTTGGGTGGTGGTGGTGTATCACTTGAAAAGAGAGAACTAATAAAGAACTGTGAACTGCGTAAGAGTTAAGAGAGAATTGCATCTAACACTTGTTGTAATACTATAAGCAATAAAACAAAATTTAAAAAGAGAGAGAGAGAGAGAGAATTGCAGCCCAGCCGGTGTGGCTCAGTGGTTGAGCATCGACCTATGAACCAGGAGGTCACGGTTCAATTCCCAGTCAAGGCACATGCCTAGTTAGTGGGGTCAGTCCTCAGTGTGGAGCATGCAGGAGGCAGCCAATCAATGATTTTCTCTCATCATTGATGTTTCTATCTCTCTATCCTACTCCCTTTCTCTCTGAAATCAGTTTTTAAAAAATATATTTAAAAAAGAGAGAGAGAGAGACACTTGCAAGATAGCACAGAGGAAACAGCTACCCTCTCTCAAGCTGGGCAAACAAGGCCAGCATCTAGAATTATTGAAACCTACAACTTAGAAGAGTGGTTCCATGAGCGTGGGGCCCAGACCTCTGAGGGGGGCCCTGCGGGCTGACTAGTGATGGCCAGGAGCGATGAAACCGTCTCTGCAACTGAAAACAGGATTCAGCTGCTGCTACAGGAAGGCATTGCCCCTCCTGGGTGAAGAGGCATTGCTGGGGGTGTTGCTCAGAGGAACCACAAGTGGAAAGGAGGTTGCAGCCTTCCTCCTCCAGGCTTGCAGCCTTCCTGTGATATCCCTCATTGACAAGCCCAACATGGGGTTTGCAGGGCCTCAGCCCAGCATGACAAAGCTAAATAGAGAAGCATGGGCTTGGAGCTGAGAGGCAGTGACTGTCATGGGGACTACACAAAGCCCTCCACTGTGCGAGTGACACTTAGAGACTGTATACACATGTGTGTCTCTATACTGGCTGAATTTTCTTTCCTCCCTTTCTGTTCTTTCAGCCCTTGCCCTATTGCAGGTTTTGCCTCATTCCAGGAATCAGCCATTGGTTTCTTTGGTGGCTTAACCTCCAGAAATACTCGATGGACTACCTGGTTCAAAAGAAACTAAACAAGGGTTACAAATGTCCATCAAAGGATGAGGGGATAAATAAAATGAGATATATACATATAATGAGATATTGTTTGGCTTTAAAAATGAAGGAAATTCTGGCACATGCTACAATATGCATGAACCTTAAGGATATTATGACAAATGAAACAAGCCAGTCACAAAAAGACAAAGACTATATAATTCCACTTATAAGAGATTCCTAGAGTAGTCAAATTCATAGAAAGTGGAATGGTAGTTGCCAAGGGCTAGGGGAGGGATGAATGGGGAGTTATTTAATAGGCACAGAGGTTCAGTTTTTTTTCCCAATATATTTTATTGATTTTTAACAGAGAGGAAGTGAGAGGGTCAAAGGGTCAGAAAGATCTATCAGCTGTCTCCTGCACACCCCCTACTAGGGATGTGCCCGAAACCATGGTACATGCCCTTGACCAGAATCGAACCTGGGACTCTTCAGTCCACAGTCCAATGCTCTATCCATTGAGCCAAACTGGTTAGGGCAGAGGTTCGGTTTTACACGATGCAAAATGTTCTGTGGTGGTGTGTTTGCACAACAATATTTGAGCGTCAACTCATGAGCCAAGAAGTCACTGGTTCAATTCCTGGTCAGGATACGTGCCTGGGTTTCAGCTCAATGCCGTGTGTGTGTGTGTGTGTGTGTGTGTGTGTGTGTGTGAGTGTGTTGGAGGGGCGGGGGGGTGTAGGAGGCCAATCGATGATGTTTCTCTCTCATTAATGTTTCTATTTATCCCTCTCCCTTCCTCTCTCTTTAAAAAATCAATAAAAACATATTTTTAATGGTTAAGATGGTGAATTATATATTATATGTATTTTACCAAAATTTAAACATTTTTAAAGGAACTAAACAAAAGTCATAGGTGGAGGATATGGGTGGGCGACCCCTAGCCTGATGTGTCACAGGTCTCCATGTTCTCATAGTGATTCATTCCTCAACTCACCTTCATGAGCAGCATTTTCCAGGCTTTGCTTCATAAATTCCACTGCATTTGTGTCCTTGTTTTCTCTACTGCATCCCCTCCCCAAGATGTATATGTATGTGCAGGGGCGGCTTTACCTCCTAGCTTTCCTGTGAATAATACACTATTTCAGTGGATGATAGTGATAACTCATAGTTAATGAATATTTCCAATATGTCAGGCACATGTGTTATTCACAACAACACTCTGTTGTAAATAGTGTTCTCATCTCCATTTTATAGTTGAGGAAACTAAACCTCAGAGGGGTTGTGACTAACGTTTATCTGCAAAGTTGAGAAGCTAAGATAGATCTGATCTCTGACTCAGAGCCCCTGTCCTTAAGTTTCGTACTCCACCGCCCCCTAGTGGATCCTCTAGTCTTGCCTGGACTCCGGTAGTGGCCCCCACTTCTTTTCCACTCAGCAGGAAGTCATTTCACAGTCCTGTAGCCCTGGCACCATACTGGCTGAATCAAGGAAAGTGGCAGCAGTGGCTGAGTTTTGCTGCACGCCTATGAGAAGCACAGATTCTCACTTCCCAGCAGCATCCCTGGTGGCTTCCAAGGCTTGTAGCAGGATTAACGTTGGTTACAACAGACTTGTCACTCTCTGCAGGAGCATCTCTGATAGATTTAAGAGTTCTCCTAAGCCTCTCTGACTGTATTGATCCTTTGAATGGTGAAGAAACTCCTGGATTTCTATTTCCCAGCTACATGCATATTGGGGTAAACAACTCTCCCAGTTTCTCTATTGATCTGCGTGGTCTCTGTGGGGTTCCAAGTGGGGGGTCTAGTCCATGAGAAGTGCCTTTTCTATATCACAGAAGCCACTGTGGATGTCTTCAGGATTTCTGGCAGCTAAGTGTGGTTGTGCTGGGTGATGCCGATATATTTTGTGGTTTGATGCAGGACTCAGTGGAGGTTCACACATTGCATTTGATTGTTACGTTTGTTCAGTCTCTTTTAATCTAGAGTAATTCCCCTGCCCTCACGTTTTTGTGCTGTGTTTTTTTGTTTGTTTGTTTGTGTGGTGTGTTGTTGTTGTTGTTTTGTGTGTGTGTGTGTGTGTGTGTGTGTGTGTGTGTGTTTTGGTCACATAGAACTTTTCGGAAGATTCCAGATGAGTTAAGATTGTCTTCCATGCCGAATTTGTCCGGTATTTTCTTCGTGGAATTGCAGACTAAACAAATATACGTTGAGTGTGTTATGTGATATGCTGAGCACTCTGGTATGCAACAAAGACACATGGGACCCACTGATACTAGTGTGAGGTGAAGAGATAAGGAAAGCAGAAGTCTAGGCTTATCAATGAGGAATAGATTCGCCTACACATAACAGAAAATTCAACTCACAGTGGTTGTGCCAAATAGAAGAAAGTTTGTATTTCCTTGCCTCCAAGTCAGGAGGCAAGCAGTCCAGAGCTGATATGATAGCTCCACCACATTCAGGGCCTTTTTTTCTATCTGCCATCATTAAAGTATGGCTTTAATTCCCAGGGTCCAACATGGTTCCTGCCCCTTGGACATTGTGATCCCTTCCAAGCTGGAAGAAAAGGGGGCATGTCCAGTGACTCTGCACCCCTTTGAAAGAGCATTTCCAGAGGCAGCACCTAGTGATTCTGCTCACATCTCATTGGTTAGGACTGTGTCACACGGTCAATCCATATGCAAGGCTGTGTGGGAAATACAGTTGTTGGGAACGTTGCTCTCCTTAACAAAAACAGGGTTCTGTTAGTAAGGAAGAAGGGGAGAATGGATATCAGGTAGGCAATTGACAGTCTTTGCCATGGAGGATAAAGCATACTTTTAAAGCCTGGAGAGACTGCTACATACACATATTATACATGACAATTTAAAAGTCCCCATAAACCTAGGGGGAAAAAACCTGATTCTTCTGTAGTCATGGTAACAAGTAGCCACAAGAACCAGTTTTACATCTGTTAAAGTGGTCAATGACAACTTGCCTCAATGAGCACTTTTTTATAAGCTAACCCATCAGATCAACTAACTTTAATAAACGCACTTCTGCATGCCACCGATCAACAGTAGCCCAACCAGCAACCACACTGCTACAGATGATGTAGATACACCTCCTCTTATACCTCCGACAGTCTTTCAATCCCTGAACTCCATGCTCCCAAAACCTTTCTATAAGTATCATGCTTGAAAGATTAAGCCTAATGAGCATAGCTCCCCCTTACTAGAGTAAACAATAGGGTCAGCTTTGTTTTCTTATTTCTAGTATTACATGTGGTCCTTTTATAATCAAACCAGAATCACATTCCTTAACTTCTTTGCGTTATCCGTGGAGGACTCATTCCCCAAGCAAAGCCTTCAAGCATCTTCATCTGCATGCAGAAATGTCAGCAGCCTGGGCCGATGGAGAGAGCGACAAAATGGGGGCCCAGAATGCCTGGCGTTGGGTCACCATCCACATGTTGACAGGTCATCTGGATGTTTAGAGCACATCCATTGTTCATTGTTAAGGGAATTACTTGACCTTAAATACCTCTTTAAAAGCTCTTTTCCCAAATACAGTCACAGTCAGAGCTACTAAGGGTTAGAGCTTCAACACATGAAGTTTGAGGGGACACAATTGAGCCTACAACAGGGTCTGTACACCACTCGGGAGATAGCAAGTCTTTATACAGCAACCTGGAAGTGAGGAAAGACATATTGATGTGCTTCTGCCCTTATAAATAATGGCTCAGAAACTGGGCAGGCCTCGAGTCTGATAGTGGAGAAAACTAGCTGTTGTGAGGCTTGCTGAGGACAGGCATTAAATACTTCCTTTTTGACTCATCATATATTTATTCATTAAAAGTTAATTGAAGAATTTCCTAGATTTTTTTCTTATGACAATAAAAAGAAAAGAAAACCCAGGATAATTTTAGCAGCAATTAACCTGAATTCACATAGGAGTGCTTTGCCCTGCTGAGAACCAGCTTTAGCAAAGGTGCCCCGTCCAGATTTTCAGCTGAGAATTCTGCTCTCACAACCCCTCTCTGTCTGAAAACATCATTATCACCCTCACCTCATCCCTGGTTATCTCTTCCCTACTTCAAAAGAGACACAACTAGAGGATGCCTTGAAGGAACAGGACCAGATACACGTTGAAGCTGAGAAATGACCTGTTCTTCGGTGCAGGAGGGTGGGGCCAAACTCATGTCACATTTCTTTCCTCTTTCTGGCTCAGGCAGAAAAATGCTATAGTTTCTAACCTATGACATGAAAAATATATATATATATACACACACATATAAAAACACCTAGCACACAGGTCCCCACACTTCAAACTCCCACTAACAGAACAAGAATAGAAACTTTAGGACAATAATTTCACATAGACTGACCTTGTTTCATTTTAGGACAGTAGAACAGATTCTAGTCAAATAAATTTGAGACACCAGAGATAAAGGATACAACTGCAAGAACTATACTAAAACAATTATTTTAAAATACCATAAAGCTGGCAAAATGTTTCCAGTACCCCAAAACTGGTTTGGAGAATGCAAAATTGTTTGTTTAAGGTAGTGGATTTTACCATAGTAGAAGAAGCTACTTCCAAATTAGATTGAAATACAATGGATTAGATATCTCTATACATACTAATATATAAAAGGCTATTATGGAGAGTCCCCTCAGGAGTTCAACCAGGAGAATGGGAGTTCGATTGCTCTCTGTGATGTGTGCTGACCACCAGGGGGTAGTGTGGAACATGGTAGGCGACCAGAGGCAGCAGTAGAGCATTGAGGGAACAAGGGAAGCAGAAGGCAGGGAGGCAAGGAGGTGGGGAACCTGATCGCTGGCCAGGCCTAGGAACCCTACCCATGCATGAATTTTGTGCACCAGGCCTCTAGTTAAAAATAAAAGATTCAGCCCTGTCTAGGTGGCTCAGTTTGTTGGCGCATCATCTCATGCACCAAAAAGGTTGCAGGTTCAATTCCCAGACAGAACACATACTCAGGTTGTGTTGGGTCTCCGGGTGGGGGCATCTTGAAGGCAACCAATAGATGTTTCTCTCTCACATCAATGTTCCTCTCTCTTTCTTTCTCTCTCTCTCCCCTAAAATCAATAAACATCCTCAGGTGAGAATTTATAAATAAGTAAGTAAGTAAGAAAATAAATAAATAAATAAATAAATAAATAAATAAATAAATAAATAAATAAGATTCAGGCAACCAATGTATAATTTCAAATACTTAAAGGTATTAGGAAGATAATGCCTGTTCCACTTGTATGTACAAAGCACTTATTTCTTAAATATCCTCTCTCCATTCTTCATTCATTGTAGCTGTTGTTTTCAGCAGCATTTTTCATTGTCTCTGATTACATTTTCTTGAACTCTTCATTTCTCACCACAGTTTTTCCTAGTTCATTTGTTTCTCTTGATTTCCAGGTTCAATATTTTCTCCCATTTGGACGTTTCCAGTGTAAGGAAGTGTCAGTGCTACCAAAGTTTAGTACTAGAATTAGAATTTGGTGCATCAGGATAGCTGATCTAAGGTCATTAATTCTATCCTTTGAGTATTCCCTAACCCAGGGGTGGTCTCTGACATGGTCAGGTGACTTCATAGAATGTTTGGCACTTAGTGTGTGTTCAATACTGTTAGAAACTATTATTGTTGAGAAAGACTGGACCTAGCAAGACTTTACTGGATGCCAGTGGAGAGGAACAGGCAACTAACCATAGAGAAGATGAGGAATAGAAATAAGCCTGTCTTGAAAATAAAATTCTAATGCTACCATAGATTTACTTTTGTCTTCAAGGCTCATGGTCTATTCCTTTTGCACATGGCATCCCAAAGAAAGAGTATTCCTGGCCTGTCTCCCTAGATGGTCCCAACTGATTCCTCATCACCAGGTTCTTCCTGGATACCTTAACCTCTTCATAACTAAACCCAAAAGAAAAGGCCTCTTTTTGTCATTCATGGCCTCCCTTCTGATTCTAGTTTCTGGTTGGAAAGATATACTTTTCTCCTAGGTATATGACATCATGAAAGGATTCACCTTTCTCCCCTATTTTCCATTCTCAGGTGTGGCTTCTAAGTATAGAGATGGTTGGATCCAGCTCTAGCATTGGTCAGATTTTACAATATCTTGACCATATGACAGAAATGGAGTACCAATATAACTTACACCTATACAATAAAAGAAGGGTGGCTCTTCATAACCAATCAATGATTCTCTCTCATCATTGATGTTTCTATCTCTCTTTTATACTAACTTCTTATACTTCAGTATGATTTTGTTGTCTGATATCAGATTCTGAAAGGTTGAGTCTGAGAAGAGAATCTGCAGAAAAAGAAGGAGAGAGGACCATAAGGACAAAAGAAGAATCAAAGGTAGCTCCTGAAAACAATGTATCTGCTCCATAATTTTGTCTTTTTCCCTATCCTAAGATCCCAGGGATGGTTTTAATGTCTTCCACATCACCAATATTATGATGAAAGTCTGTGCGCTCTGTTCTCTTGTATGAAGTCTACTGCCCAACCAATCTTGGTGCTACCACTAGTCTATGAATTATATCAATATACAATTTTTGTACTTTTTAAAAAAATATTTTTTATTGATTTCAGAGAGGGAGAGAGAGATAGAAACATCAATGATCAGAGAGAATCATTGATTGGCTGCTTCCTGCATGCCCCACATGGGGGACCAATCCTGCAATCCGGGGATGTGCCCTTGGGTGGAATTAAACCTGGGACCCTTCAGTCTTTAGGCCAATGCTCTATCCACTGAGCCAAACCAGCTAGGACAATTTTTATTCTCTTGTCTAAGGCCAACTCCTTCATTTTTGAATTATGGCTCATCATCTCAATTATTCAAGAATATATGAAATTCTCACTTGTTTCTCCTAAAACTATTTTCACTTACTATTAGATCTTCAAAATACATCCTGTTTAAAAATATGTATCTTTTTATTACCCTTTTGTGTTCATATTATTTTGTCTCTTCCCCCTTACAAAGAATCTCAGAGTTGGTGATACTTGCTGTATCCATTTCTTAACTCCTAATTTTCTTCTTAACTCATTTGAAGCAGGCTTTTCACCCCTGACTCAGTGAAATTGTGCTCATTAGGATAATCAATGGCCTCTACCTGGTGAGATTCAATGGTCAGTCCTTGTCCTTAGCATAAGTAACCTCTTAGCACCTTTAGACAGTCAATTGTTCCCATCTTTAAAAAAAATAATGACATTATTCATACATTCAAAAGATATAGCATGGCTAGCATATCTCAGTGATTGAGCATCAACCTATGAACCAAGAGGTCACAGGTTTAATTCCCGGTAAGGGCACATATCTGGGTTAAGGGCTCAATCCAGGAGCCAGCTGATCAATTATTCGCTCTCATCATTGATGTTTCTATCTCTATCTCCCTCTCCCTTCCACTCTGAAATCAATGAAATACACATTTTTAAAAGATATAAATATTAATATAATAAATACCACTTGTACCCATCAGTCAAGTTAAAAAGTAGAACATTTCCACAGAAACTCTCATGTGTCTTTCTCTGATTGTTTTTCCCTTCCTACTTCCTGGATGCAACTAATCTCTTGAATTTTGTGCTTATTACTTGCTTGCTATCCTGGCTTGTTCCACTATATATGTGTAATCTCTAACAATGAATTATTTGGTTTTCATTTTATGAACTTCATGTAAATGGTAAATTAGTGAACATATCTTTGTAACTTTTCTCTCTCAATGTTATTTTTGAGATTTATCTTTGATGTTACTTGTAACCATAGTTCTTTTCACTGCTGTGCAGTAATATCTACTCTAATAAAAGAGTAATATGTAAATTAACCACCACTCTGAGACACCTAAGCCACGCCCACCAGCCAACCAGAGTGTCTGTATGCAAATTAACCGCCATCTTTGATGGGTTAATTTGCATACACAGGAGAGTGAAGACTAAAGACAGTGTAGAAGGAAGCCAAGTGGTGGAGAAGAGAACGGAGCTGAGACAGCAGAGACGGTGAAGAAGGGAGGGAGAAGCAGGGGGTGGCCCCCCCAAGGTGGCAGAGACAGGAGTTGAGGCGGCAGAGATGGGACCTGAGGCAGCAGAGATGGGACCTGAGGTGGCAGAGACGGGAGCCGAGGCAGGCCTCGCCTCCCTTCTCTGCTTTGCTGTGGCTCAGGAAGCCCTATTCTTGCAGGAATCTTCCTGCAACAGGCTACTAGTTCTTTTATATGCCTGTATTATTTACATATGGCTGCACAACAAACTACTCCAAAACTTAGCAGCTCAAAACAATGATAAACAATTTCTACAGGTCAGCGATTTAGGAGAGGTTTAGCTGAGTTGTTCTAGCTCAGGGCCTCCCATGAGTTTATAGTCATGATGTTGACTAAGCATGCAGTCATCTGAAGGCTTGACAGGGACTGAATAATTTATTTCCATTATGTTTCACTCACAAGACTGAGAATTGGTGCTGGTGGTTGGAAGGAGGTCTTGGTTCCTTGCCGTGTGGATATCCCTATAGCACTGCTTGAGTCTACTTACAACATGGCAGTTGGCTTCTTCTAGACAGAGTTGTCCAAGACAGCAAGGCAGAAGTCACACTGACTTTTATGACCTAGTCCTGGAAGTCACCTACCATCATTTCTAAATTGTCCTATTGGTTACACAGTTCAGCTCTATTTGGTGTGAGAGGGAACTACACAAAGTACATGAATACCAAAACTTGACCCCAGTGGCCATCTTGGAGGCTGGCTACCACATGACTATATCACAATTTATTGATCTATTCTTATGTTCATGACATCAATGTTATTTCTTTTTTGCTATTGTAAACAATGCTTCTATGATTTCTGGAGGCCAATACCAGCATGTCATAATAAATGCAAGAAGTCCATCAATAGCTTGATGGAATTTGAGGCTTCAGCAGGGCTGAATCATATTACCTGCTGCTGGAATAGCTGAAAGCAGTTCCCCAAACCTGAAAATCTGCATATATTATTGCCTGCTGCCAGACAGCTGACGGCAGTTCCCCCAACCTGATAATTCTACTGTTTACCAGAACCTTACCTTTGATATGTATATCTGCTTTGCTATAAAGCAAAATGTGGGAATAAAGAGCCCTGGGTGTGGAGATTCAGAGAACTTAGCTACTAAAGCTAAGCCTTCCCTGGATCCCCCGAAAAATGTCTTCCAAATTCATATTTCATATCTAGTTTATTAATTTACTCGCAGCCTCTTCTCCAGATTTCTGAACCCTTCTAGATGCAGATAACATCCTGGCATTAATGGCGCCCAAACAGGGACTTCTGGAGAAGAAGATTTCACCTAAGCAAAGAAAAGAAGTTAATTGCCGGTAAAGGTGGGGTCACTTTTACATGAATAAAGCTCATGCCAAGCTTTAGATTTTTTAAACCAGAGTGGATGGGAAAGTCTTTTGTTTCAAGTCAGACTATTATGGGGAAGAATTCGGTTTAAAGGCAAAAATATCATTGTACATTTTTAGCTTCCATGCTAAAAGATAAAGAAATTAAAATGTTGAAAGGTAGTCTTTTAAATCAGGCTCAAGGAGAAAAGAGTGCCATTGTCATCTTTAACTATGTGATTCTTGTGCAAACTGTATTATGCCTAATTCATATCAGGGATCTAAAGTCTATAATAAGAAAGAAAGCCTCGCCAGATTCTCCGCTTCTGATATTGAGAGATTCAAAGGTGGCTAGAGAGGGTGGAGCTATCAGCTCTCTCGCCTAGGAACTCTCTAATGACTTGTTTAAAAATTACTGTAGGATGAGTTGGGACAGGCAAATTTTAGCAAAAAAAACTTTAAAAGTAGTGAATGCCATGGAGAGCAGAATAGGAAAAGATTCAGGATCTGTCATTTTATTTGGTTTAATGTATTTATTGTTATCTATTAAGCATGACTTTAATTTAAGAAGAAAAAAAAAGCGATCAGATCATTTACTGAATTTCCCCAAAAGCAAGAAGGAAGTGGGGGTGGAGAGACACGTGGTGGTCCTGTAAAATGGACGCCCACTCCTGAGAGTGCTATTTTTAAAGTTCTCATTTCCGCCATGTTTTTTCCGGTTCGTCATTTAACACTTTTACAGAATTCAGAAATGCATCTGGGATTTCTATTCTCATAAAGAGAGAAAGCTGGCTTAAGACAAATGCGTGCACCATCTGATTTTGGATTTTAGATAGTTTTAAGCTAAGTTTAATATCTTTACAAATGCTATAGAATAACCCAAAGCTATTTTTTCCTTAAAAAGATGGCAGAAATGACCCAAAAGAAATAACACAGGCTGGTTCTAAGCAACAAAATCAGTGTTTCCATAATAAAGGGCAGTTTTTGAATAATAATGGACCTGTATTCCAAAGTTAACATTAAGGACACTAAAAATTCAGTAAATTACCTTTGTTACAGAATTTACCAAATAAAATACCTTGGCTAATAATAATTGGCTTTAAAAATCTCAAAATCGTTGAAACATAGATGTAATTAATATAAATTTTTATATTATTATAAAAATTAATATAAAAATTAATATAAAAATTAATATAATTTTTTATATTTGGGGTGGAGCTTTTCAGTGATAATTATAGGTAGTGGAGTCCAGTAGCCTGGGGGAAAATGGCTTCACTCTTTGTTGGATGAAGGGGCTGGTCACCCTTCCCCAGCAGAAAAAATGTGGTAGCTTTAAATCAAGCTGCCGGACCAAACCTGTTTTGCCAGCCAGAAATGTAATTTTTCCCTGCAGCAGCAACCCTTAGATTGTTATCTCTAAGAAAAGAACATGGCTATTTTGCATTTAAATGACTACAGGCTAGCTTCCAGAGTGGTTGGCAACTTAAAACTTTGGAGTTTACTGGAATTAATAATAAAAAACTTGTTGAATATCTAGGTATCTTGAAATGACAAAATACTGAAATGTTAATATAAGTTTGCCTCATGTGAAAAATCTGAAGGATAGAATTGAATTTATTAATTAAATATGTCTTGTATTTTTATATATATATTCTGTTTACCAAAACCCTACCTTTGATATGTATAGATCTGCTTTGCTATAGGGCAAAATGTGGGAATAAAGAACCCTGGGTGTGGAGATTC
>PVJC01031421.1:0-20592 GCA_004026665.1 Murina feae | reverse complement strand
CATCAGCCACCACCTGCCCAGCCCAGTCTGCTGCCCGCTGGTTTCCATGATTCACCCGCTGCTCTCTCCGAGGCTCCCGGCCGCCATCTTGGCTGGGCTAATTTGCATACAGCCACTCTGATTGGCTGGTGGGCGTGGCTTACCCTGTCTCGGAGAAACGGTTAATTTTACTATTTCGCTTTTATTAGTTTAGATTATTTAGAGCATTTTTATGTTTACAACAAAATTGAGAGGGAGGTGCAGAGATTTCCCATGTACCTCCTACCCCACACATGCACCGTCTCCCCCATTATCAATATCACCAGAAGAATACGTTTTTCACCAAGGACGAATCTACATTGACACATTATTATCACCAAAAGCCTGGAGTGTGCCTTAGGGTTCACTGTGGGTGCTGTGTATGCTAGGGGCTCGGACAAATGCTAACATATGACGTCCATCCATCATTGTAGCGTCATACGTAATACCCTCACCCTCCCAGGAATCCTCTGTGCGCCGCCCCTGCTGCTCTCCCCAGCCCCACTCCCCGCCCTGGCAGCGCCCATCTCTTGGCTGTCCCTGTGCTCTGCCTCTTCCAGGCGCCATGCAGCTGGACTCTCCCCATGTGTACACTGCTCAGGGAACTCCTGTCGCTCAGCCACGTGCACAGCTTCTCATGCCTTGGGGGCTCGTTTCTTCTCAGCGCTGAATAGCATTCCCGCGTCCGCATGTGCCACCGGGTATCTATCCGTTCGCCCCCCGCAGGGCATCTCGGCTGCTTCCAAGCTTTGGCCATTATAGATAAAGCTGCCACCAACATCCGCGGTCCGGTCTTCGTGTGGACACAGTTTGCAGTCCGCGCGGATGAATTCCGAGGAGCAGGATGGCTGGATCGTGTGATGAGAGTATGTTCCATTTCGTAAGAAGCCGCCAAACTGTCCTGCAAAGTGGCCGGACCATTTCGCATTCCCACCCGCAGGAGCGAGCGGCTCCCCTCCCCCAGGGGATGCGTGAGCGGCGACACCGCATCGTCCATGGTGGTCGCCCCGGTTCCTCGGGTGGATCATTAAATCCTGGGGCGCAAAGGCCTGCTGTATTTCCTCCGCGGCCGAAGCAGGAACTGCTCAGTGGGTGCCACAGTGGGAAGTGGAGCTCGTCTTCCGACCATCTCCCCCTTTCTGGGGAACACCCCAAAAGTTCGTGGTGAAAAGACAAACAGCTACCACTTTCGAGCACCTACTGTGTGCTTTGCATTTTACATATACAGGGTGTCCCCCCAAAATACATGCACACTTTTTTCTGATCCCTCAATTGCTATTTCTTTTCAGATTTAACCCATTGAAATGAATAATTATTCAAAGTGTGTGTACATTTGGGGGGACATCCTATATTTTCTCATTTAATCCTAATTACATTTTTTAAAAATATATTTTATTGGTTTTTTACAGAGAGGAAGGGAAAGGGATAGAGAGTTAGAAACATCAACGAGAGAGAAACATCGATCAGCTGCCTCCTGCACACCTCCCACTGGGGATGTGCCCACAACCAAGGTACATGCCCTTGACCGGAATCGAACCTGGGACCTTTCAGTTCGCAGGCCGACGACGCTCCATCACTGAGCCAACCAGTTAGGGCCTAATTTATACAATTTTTTAAAGGACTGTATCTCCCCTCCTCAGCTTTGCAGTATAGCCACCGATGCACTCAGGGGCCACCCCTTCATTCTTCACCCCGGCATCTGCCTTCCTGTGCCCCCTCGGCGACCGTCCAGGCGCCCCTGAGAACTCTGCATCCCGTTTTTATCTGTCTTTGCCGACTCTCCGCCCTCCAGCCCTTCCTCCCGATGGCTTTCCCCAGAGACTCCCTAACCCCAAAGGCCACGGAGGATGGATGACATCAGCTGTGCTCTGGACCTCGGGGCCCAGTTTTCAGGCTATAAGTGGAAACGCCTGACATTTTCCCACAGAAAAGCACCCTTCTCTCTCCTGGGGATCTTGGCAGAATCCAGGGGCTCCCCGTGGACACACCATTCAGGTGCCTTTTTAAACCCATGGCGGAGCCTCTGGGCTTCTTCCAACCCGGCAGTTTGGGAACCTGACCGACCTCAATCCACGCCCTGCTCCCCCCTGCTCCCCGGCTCTCTTCCTGCGTGATCCGGGCACGTAGCTTCCTGCGCGCTTGGATCCTACTGTCTGGACGGCCCACGGTGTATCTGTCCATTCCCCCGTCTCACTGGTGAAGTGGGGGAAATAACAGCCATCACCTCATGAAATCCTCTCAGCAGCCTTCTGAGGTGCACGCAGGGTCCCCATCTTACAAGGGTCCCCATCAACCAGGCACTGAGAGAGGTAGATAGTTGTCCAAGGTCAAGGTTAGTGGACAGTGGAGCCGGGCCTGGACGAGAGCTCCTGGTCAGGGGGCTCTGAACTGCCCTAGAGCAGCCGAGAGGCAGGAAGGCTTCCTTGCAGCCCAGACAAGCCCAACCTGGGGGTTGGAGGGAGGGGAGAGTCAGGTGTCAGGGGATGCCCAGAACTGGCTTGGCCCTTGCCAGGGGTGGGGCAAAGGGAACGTTTATTTCTCGGGACTCGGACTTCCTGGCTATAAAATGGGGACGGCAGTCCCCCCTCCAGCGCTATCAGGCGGTACGCTTCCCAGACCTCCGCCATTCCCCTGTCACAGGCCAGGACTCAGCACCCCCACACCTCCTCTGTGTTGTTCACTAGTGGGGGTTTTCTTTGAAGGGATCCCGATTTAACATTCAAATCTATTTACTGGAACTATATTGAAACTAACTTCCTAGCTCTGCCATCAGAAGAAAACCAGGCACACTTGCCATAAATAGAAAGTGTTTGCACAGTGACCCCCGAAACTGAGGGTTACAGACCCATTCTCGCGGGTCAGCCTCACGCGCACTCGCCCCTTCCTGGCCTCGGGTTGGGGTACCTAAGGCCAGGACAGGGGAGCTCTGCACATCCTGCCGCCTCCTTTTGAGCACAGAGCAACATCCTGGGCTGGTGCACAGTGGGTGCTCGAACCCTGAGCTCTGCCCCCAGCCCCCCTACCTGGAACAGACACCTCCCAGGGCACAGCGGCCACAGCAGCAACCTCCAATTACACGCCATCCCTTCCCAGCACGGCTGACTGCTGGGGGAGGGCTGAGGTTACTGCCGCCCGTGACGAAACGTGGCATGTGGCATGGCAGGCCACGTCCTGTCGTCCCTGGCAACTGTGGTAAGCCTTCTGACACCAGGAAATGGCTGCTGTGAGGACCAGGAAACTGCTGTGCTCTGAGACCTCTATGGCTCCCTATTTCCCAGACTCTTGGCCACCCCCTCTCCAACATCCTCAACACCCCCAGGGGTCTTCTCTGCCACTCGTCCCTGAATTGGAATCTTCCCTCAGCCAAATGCCCCTGAGCAACACACGCAGTTTCCCTGAGGACAGGGCCCTGGGAGGGCAAGAGCCTCCACTTCATTGACTTGTCGGGATTCTAGCAGCAGAACGTGCTTCCTGGAGGGCCCTCAAGGCAGCTGCTCTCCCTCTGGCCACCCTCACTCACACTTTTCCAGTCTGCACTAGTTTCCAGCATGCCCCCCTCCCTCCTGACACCCTTCTCCCTCCCCACCCCCTGCTCTGAGCACTCTTCCTCCACCTCCAGGCCAGTGACCACCTTCATGCCCAGCTGTCAGTTTAGAATCGCCTCCTCCAGGAAGCCTTCCTTGACTTCAGACAAGCCCCCTCAGAGCGCCTCTCAGATTATCTGAGCTCCAGTCCCACTCCTAGGCTCTCTCTATGCGGCCAGGAACTGTGTCCCTTGTATTGCCTCTGTGTCCCCAGAACTTTGTACCGAGCCCAGCACCGGGCAGGAGCTGAAGGATTAGCAACCCCCAGCCTGGGAGGAGTAGCTGGGGCGTTCTCCCCTCCATCCCTTGCTCCTGCCGGTGCCCCTGCAGGGCATGTCCTTCTCTTTCCTCTTCCCTAAGATGCACAGTCCACTGGGTACCATTTACAAGGCTTTGGGTCTCTTTTTAAGTATGTAATAACTAGAGGTCCAATGCATGAAACTCATGCAAGAGTAGGCCTCTGCAGCCATGGCGGCTGCCTGGATCCCTCCCTCCCAGCCACAGCGGCTTCTCAATCCCAAGGCTGCAGCCCCGGCTCTGTCCGAAAGGATGTCTGGTCTAATTAGCAGGTTACGCTTTTATGATTCTAGATATCTGCTCTGACAACTTTGTTTTTTTAATATGTTTTTATTGATTTCAGAGAGGAAGGTAGAGGGAGTGAGAGAAACATCAGTGATGAGAATCATGGATCAGCTGCCTCTTGCACGCCCCCTACTGGGGATTGAGCCGGCAACCTGGGCAGGTGCCCTGACCGGGAGTGGAACTGTGACCTCCTGGCTCACAGGTCAACGCTCTACCACGGAGCCGCTGCCCAGGCTTCTCTTTGGACCTTCACAGCCACCTTGGACACGGGAACGGAGGCCCACGGAGGGCATGGGACGTGCCGCACGGAGCTCCCCCAGCTGAGGAGCGGCCAGTTCCCGAGGCAACCTGGGCCTTTGAAACCCGAGTTTGAAACTCAGGCCGGCTTCAAGGGTTCTTGGTTGCTCCCCCCTCCCTGGCTTCTGAGAGGTAATGCCCGACTCCTCTTCCTGCTCATCTCATTGCACAGAACGCTTCCGTGAAGTTCAGGTCATCCCCATCCCAGCCAGCACGCCGGCGCTGTCGTTCCCATTTTAGAGATATGAGAACAGAAGCATCCCGGGCTGAGCAACCTGCCCAGTCCCACGTGGTTCCTAGGAAACAGAGCCTGGGCTTGGAGCCAGGTCGAGGAAGCCGTGGGGTGATCTTCCTGCACCTACGACCCTCCTCCCGGTACTCGCAGCCTGGTTTCCCGTGGGGGTTACCCACCGCCACTGGGCAGGCCAGCGGGGCTATCCGTCCAGGTGCCTACTCCTCCCCTGACCCCGCCTCCCTAGCAGAGGGGCACCCCACAGGTGGTCGTTGTTACTGATTCATTCCTGGGAGAGAATCCACTTACTCCTGCCGCCTGGAGCCCTAGCGCTCCTGTCCCTTCTGAAGGCTCCGGCTGCTCCGTGGAGTCTGAATTCTTCCAGCACATTCCTTTGGGCTGATGTTGGACAGTCTGTTTCTGTTGCTGGCAATCAGAAGAACCGGCCACTCCTCTCCAGCTGATGCTAAGACCCTGGAGGCCAGCACATTGTCGTCTTTGCATTTTTGGTCAATTTCCACACTTAACTGTGTAAATGCCTGGCAAACATTTAGATGGCTTCATTTTTTTCTAAAGAAATAAGCTAAGAAGCCTCAAAAAGTACCATGAAGTGACCATTGATTCCCAGATCCTCTGTTTCTATTGGGACACTCGGGAGGTGTGGGGTTCCACAGGCAATTCCCCCACTGAGGTCACTAACTGCCCCAGAGAGCAGCACAGGTCGTGGTGTGGGAGCCTGTGGCTGGCTTCAGCATCAAGAATCACCTTCAATCTCCCCCCCAAATAACAATGCACCCGCTGGAGAATGGAAATCTTGGCTTGAGCCCTTGCTTGTTTGGTTCCGTGGATAGAGCATCGGCCTGCGGACTGAAGGGTCCTGGGTTCGATTCCAGTCAAGGACACAAGCCTAGGTGCCAGCTTGATCCCTAGGGGACATGTAGGAGGCAACCAATCCATAATTCTCTCTCATCATTGATCCATCTCTCTTTCCGTCTCCCTTCCTCTCTGAAATTAATAAAAATATATTTTAAATAAAAAGAAACCTTGGCTTGGAAAAGTGATACAATTTGCTTTCTTATATTTTACTTTCACTTCTTTTTCATTGTATTACCTCTTTTAATTGTACATATGCATTACCTGTGTGGTTAAACAAAGCCAGTTTTTAATGTAAACTGAAAAAAACACATTATTTTTAGTCATAATGAAAATTTTGAACAACAGAAAAATAAATATAAGGAAGGAAATGAAAGTCACCCAGAAGTAACATTAGAATGAGAATGTACTTCCTTCCAGTCTTCTTTCTTTTTTATGCAGATGGCTGTGCTATCAGGGTGTCTTGTGTGTTTTTTTCTCATGGTTCCTCTCTTATTCTGAAAGCTGCTATCATAAATCATTTTGAAAATATGTATGATCTGCACATTTACAATTATAAAAATGTCACATTGTTGTACAAGTATTATTTACCAGCCTATACACATGCACACGCACCATGATGAGATATATAGTAATGCATTCATATATCTAAATGTTTGCTAGGCATTTACACACTTATAAACACTCGGGTATATTATTTTATTTGTTCTCAACATCAAGAGATATGAATATCTCTTTAATGGATATGACATATGAGGAACAGTACAAATCTGAAACCTTAAATAGAAATGTCAGGAAGTCATAGATCTATGAACCGTATGTATAAACCATAAGGTGAGTGCATTGGTATTTTTTAGGCCAAAAGGTGACCAAAGGCATTCACAGTGTCTTTAGCATCATGCTCTTAATTTCATTACATGCAATAATTTAAGGCTACATGCTTCAAACTTCTTTGAAAAAAACAACATGTGAGTCTCTCCGATTGTCCTAGTGCCCGACAGCACGTGACACATGTCTTCCTCGTTGGCTTCCTCTTGGCTGATCCTCCCCTATGGTTGACCATTTTCCATTTTTATCGGAAGCTCATCGATTCCCAGGGCTGTGATTTCCAGGGGAGTCGCATGAGCCCTGGGCTGGAGAAATGTCTTCAAACACCAGTTTTCCATTTGCTCTTTCTGGAGTGGCTGAGTTTTCCGAGACCAGTTTTCACAGTGTTGTCTTGGACGGGGCTCCCCGTACCCGTTGGAGAGCGTAGCTTCAGTCTTCACTCACTCACATGGCACAGGCCTGCAATTTCACTTTCTCAGGAATGCTTTCTTATTTTTACCCGGAGTCTGGCGTTGAGACCATATTTGGAGTGAGGTTTCCCAAGCCCCCTCCCCCCATGGAGAGCAGTGGCCTCAGGATAGGCAGGGTTATACGGGGGCAATGAGCAAGCCCAAACTCTCAGTGGCTTCGTGGCTTCATTTCTTACTTCCTCGCCATGTCTGTGAGGAAACAGTGGGGAATTCTGCTCCTCGAGTCCTCATTCAGGGGCCCAGGCAGGTGGAGCGGCTGCTCTCTGCACAGACATTTAGATGTTCTGGAAAGATCTGATGCAACAATATGAGCGACTCCTGCAAAGGAAACGCTTTGCTGAGGTCCCTACTTTGTCAAGGCTTCTCAGGACCCCCACCCCCCACCCACCCCACACCCCCACCCACCGCACACCCCACGCGTGTCAAGCCATGGTCCCCAAGGGGATTTCCTTGCATTTAAGTTGAGCGCAGTATTTTTAATGCTTTTATTGTGCATTATCCAGCACTTCTAGAGGTTTCTACGGGTTGTGCTGAGGAAGGATGTGTCAGCTCAGTGCGCCTGGTTGTCAGAATCAGGAAAATGGGCACAGTTCCTTCAAGATCGGGCACATGCTGTTTCGTAACCCTTTTTCACTTAGTAGTCGATTATCATGGTTTTCCCATAACCTTATACATTTTTCGGAAGCGTCACTTTTCCTTGCTGTCCATTTAAAATTGTGCACATTCCACCCATTCAGCCAATCCCCTCGTGTTGGACTCTTAGCCTGTTTCCAGTTTCTCCCTATCGGCGTTAGGGGTGCGATGAGCATCGTTAAATGCAGAGGTGACTTTCAAACTCTGTACCACCTGGACGGTCTGGACAGGGAGTGGGCAGCGGTCACAAAGGGCATGTGGCCACGGCATGCGTCCCCACTGTGTGTGCATCTGTCTTCGCACACACCTGAGACTTCCCCGCGAAGCTCCAGGAGACGGGGTTTCTGGGCAGCCCAAAGGATAAGAGAGCATCTGAAGACTTTTGACACCCACGTCTACATAGCTGCAGCCTCCCTGTCGCTCTAAGGGACCCCGGTGCCATCCTCACAGCTGCTCACATAGTGGTGGGTCAGGAAGGCGCTGGGACGGACTTTCTCACCAGAAACTCCCTGGGCGGCAGGCCTGGAGGTTCTCTGTCAGAGCTGATAACGCGAGTGGCTAATGGGGTGTAAGGTCTCTGCAGAAGTCTGAGAAGGGGAAGCTGGAGACTGGAGCGTTCGGTGCTCTGCCTGAGCAGGGAGGAGGTGTGGAGCCCATGGTCTGGGTAGGGGTGGGGTCAGGGCCCTCAAAGACCCGCCTGAGTTAAAAGCTTCGTCTCTCCTACCGGGGTCAGATCAGCTCCACTTCCAGCTGTGTGGCTTGAGGAATCCGCCCCGTTGAGCCTCAGTTTTCCATCTGTAACACAGGGTGCCTCCTCCCGGAGTTGCTGTGAAACACACATTCAAGTAGATAACGTGCTTACCCCGCTCCCTCCTCCAGGCCTGGTCCCAGCAGCCACGCCGAGGAAATGGTAGGCGCGAGGCGGAGGATGGTGGCAGCGGCTCTTATGTTGGGGAAGACAGACTTGTGATGTCCTTCTGCAGGCTGAGCCTTCCTGCTTCCTTCATGGTGCTTGGGAAGAAGGCACGTTGTGGGCAGTAGAATGCCATAGTATTCGTCCATAAATATCTGTCCCTGCCATGGCTTTCAAGGTCTCCCACATTCTGACCCCGTCTCCCCTTCTGACCCTGTCCCTACCACCCTGCCCTCCCTACACAACACTAGCCTTCTTGCAACGCTTTGAACACATCAAGTACCTGCCAGCCCCAGGGCCTTTGCACACGCTGTTCTCCTCAGCAGGAATGCTTTCCTGGATCTTTACAGAGTTCAACTCAAATGTCACCTTCTCAGGCCTTCCATGCCTCTCCCTCTAAAAAGGCATCCTGTCCCTGCACACCATCCTGTCTCTCATTCTCTCTTCCTTCAATCCCATTTGTTTTACTTCATAACACATATCCTTACGCAAAATTATTTCACATGTTTCTTTATTGATTGTTTATTCATATTGCCACACAAGTAAAAGGCACCCAATATAGTACATGCTCAACAAATATCAATCCCCTTTCATATTTGATTTCCTTTCATTCATTCCTGGTTTAGCCATTTCATAGCAGTGTGACCCTGGGCAAGTCCCTTCTCTGCCCCTCAGTTTTCTCATCCATACAATGGGGCTAACCGTCCATCATACCACCCCGTGAGGGGGGATGGCCACAACACAACGGTTGTGGAAAGGCCTGCTGCCCAGTGGACCTGCTACTGCTTGCCCCTCCCCATGCAAATCCTCTGGAATGGGTAACATTAGTCACCTCAGAGCCTTAGTTTAGCATATCCCAGGCTGGAGAGGGCCTGCCATGGCCTGAGGCCTCTCCCACTTCTTACCCCTGTCACCCCACCCAGCTCCCCAGTTGGGCTCTCCACAGGGTTCCTTCAGGCCCCATGAATAATGAATGAAGCGTGGGTCTCTTTCAGAGCTTCTCACAATCCCTGGGGGGAAAGAAGTCTTTCTCCCTCTTGTTTTGATTCCCAGTCTTGGCCTCCCTCTCTGCCATGAGTCACCCAGTCTTTATCCCGCAGCTCATCTCCGAGGACAGCCTAAGGCCTCCCCTCGGAGCCCCAGGGCAGGGCTGGGAAGAGTCTGCCCAGAGTGTGGGTGGCCAGTGGGCAGACCAAGCCTCAGGAGTAGTATGCCCAGGCTGGCCTGGATCATTCTAGAAGCCATTCCAGCCCACCTGCAGAGACCAGGCAGAGCCCACATTCCTCCCTAAAGGAAGCCTGGAGACAGAGCCCTGAGTGCAAACGTGTGCCCGGGATGGTCCATCCATTACCCCACTGGGAGCCACGCACGGTTCCTGGGTGCTGGCCATGGGCGGGCACTCCACACCCCTTATCTCATCCCTTCCTCTCGACCCCCTGGACAGGTAGAAGTGGGTGGCCTCCTTATACAGCTCAGGAGGCAGCAAGCAGCACATCTGTCTGGCTCTACCTCCTCGTTCTTTCTATGACACCAGACAGACAACACCAGGAATTTGGAGAAAGTTTATGGAGCTGCCCCCTGGGGAGTCACCACAAATGTATCAGACCAGGGCCCGGGGCCACATCAGACTAGAGAGGACCCAGCCTGCCTCCCCATACCCTCCCCAGCCACCAGGACCATGAAAAGGCATCCCAGGGGTGATCCCCCGGCACACACCCCACTCACCCTACTTAGGAGCATTTATCCATCCTCCCACCCCCATGGGGCGCAACCTCTCATCACTGCTGGGGGTGGTGCTCCCACCAGCCTTGCCTCCAGGGCTGGGGAATTTCCTGGAGATGAGAGCTCATGAGAACAAGCGTCTTCTCACGGCCTTTGGGCAAAGGGAGTGTGTGGGCGTCTTCATTAGCATTTTCATCTTTTTTTTTTTTTTGGTATTTTATAAAATTCAACAACACATGGAGGGGGTAGGGAGAGGAAGCTCCAGAGAAGAGCGGTCAGACTTTATGAGGTCTGCTACCCAAAAGAGAAATGTTTTTCAGACAAATCCAACCCCAGGGTCAAAGAAACCTTTCATAATGTTTTTAAAAACATTCCTATTCTGGCCCTAGCCAGCCTGGCTCAGTGGATAGAGCGTCGGCCTGCGGACTGAAGGGTCCTGGGTTCGATTCTGACCAAGGGCACATGCCCGGGTTGCGGGCTCGATCCCCAGTAGGGGGCGAGCAGGAGGCAGCCGATCGGTGATTCTCTCTCATCATTGATGTTTCCATCTCTCTCTCTCCCTTCCTCTCTGAAATCAGTAAAGAAATATATATATTTTTTAAAAATGTATTTTTATTCTGTGCTTTAATTACACAAGTAATATATGAAAAATCCACTTAGCATTCCAGACAGTTCTGAGGACATGAGGTCCTGCCCCACAGGCCCCCTCCAGTGCCCTGAGCCAGCCCATCCTGCCTGAGTTGATGAGCATCCTGTGGGCTTTGGTGATGTTAACCATTTCCTCTGCCCTGGGAGCCTGGCCCGCTGGGTCCCCCCTGTTTCCTCTTCAACTTGGGCTTCCCTGGGGTCTTTGTGAGTGGAGGGTTCTGCCCCCTCCCCCAGCCCCTGGGCCGCCCCAGCTCCTCCGACAAGCCTGTGACAAGACAACGCGCAGCACCCGGAGCCCGCCAGTGGCCTTAAAATAGTAGCTTTGTGTCCCTCGCAGGAAGCAGTCACGCTTGGTTTTGTTTGGAACTGTCTGGAAATGGAGGCAATGGGCCCGGCACACCGTTTCCAACTCTCGGGAACTAGGGGTCTCACGCCGAAGGACAAATGCTAAGAGTCCCTTTTGATCAGTGCTGAGGAGGGGGACTCGGCCTGATGGCATGCTCCCACCTCCAGCGGGGCGCGGCCACCCTCCCCCTGTCCCGGCTGCACCCCACAGGGCTGCCCTCCCAAGGCATCCAGTGTGGTTTGCCTGCGCACAGCTCCATTCCCCACAAGGTAACACCTGGCGTGTTCTAAGTGCTTGACATCCTCAAGTTCATTTATGACACAGAAACCCTATGAGGTGGCTTCTGCTATTATCCCCATTTGGCAGATGAGGACACTGAAATAAGCCCCCAGGTGAGCACAGCTACCTGGTGGCAGAGCCAGGACCAGGCAGGTGGTTCTCCAAACCACGACAGTCTACACTCCCCATGAGCGCCCCTTGGAGGGGATGGGAGAACTTTTCATATTGAGAGTGGTGCTAGCAAAAGGACTTACCCCACAGAACCACAAAGTATAAGAGAAGAGCCATTTAGGAAGCCTAAGAGGCATGGCCTCCAATCACAATCTTCTTCTCACCCCAGGACCTTTGCACATGCTGTGCTTGGAATATTTCTCCCATCCTACCCACCCTTCCACCTTTTTCTCCTGGTGCCTAATTTTTCCCATGGCTAACCTCTTTTTATCTTTTTTTAAAGGAAGGGGGAGGGGGAGAGATAGAAATATCAATGATGAGAGAGAATCATTGACTGGCTACCTCCTGCACGACCCCTACTGGGGATCAAGCCCACAACCCAGGCCTGTGCCCTGACCAGGAATGGAACTGTGATACTCGACCACTAGTCACACTGTTGGGTTCCTTTTATCTTTTATGTAAGGAGTCAGAGTCACTCACTCTTTTTATTTATTCTTTCATTCACAAAATGCACTTGACTACTATGCCTCAGGTACAATGTTATCTACAAGACAGACACAGCATCTGCCCTCATGAGGTTTATAGACCAGAGATGGGCAGAAAACGGCCCACTAAGAGGCCGGCACATAGTAGGTGTTCAGTAAACAAAAGGCGGATTTGGAGGTGCAGCTGAGCCCATGGCAATGAGAGGGCTGGGTGCCTGGGAGTGCATCGAGCTGGCCAGGCACTCGTCTGCCTCCCCTCAGCCTCCCCCGTGCCTATGGTTCCCTCTTTCAAGATGCTGGGAACAGACACTGCCTTCCCCTTCCTGAGTCATTTCACAGAAAAATTACTTCCCCACTTCCCGCTCCTCAGAAGGGACAGGCTGCTCAGAGTTCCCTACGCTCCAGTTGCCATGGCAGCCAAGTTTCGCCCACCCAGCATGCTGTTCCTTCCATAGATTTCCTCCGTATTCTCTGAGGTCACTTTGTGGGGAGGCCCGTGCCAGCCCCGCACACACAGAGGACATGAGGCGCCCCTGAGTCCCAGGGGAGCCGGAAGCAAGGAGCCTGGCAGGAGAAGACTGGCAGCTCTGCTCACACACCAGCCCGGGGGCGGGGGAGGCAGACAGGCCATCACTTCTGCCCTGTGGTATTGGTCACGTGGACCAACCCGTACAACGTGAGAGGGGACCACACAGGCGTGACTGCCAGCAGGTGGGGTCACTGGGCCACCTCCGAGGCCCACTCCACACTCAGCGATAACCTTTCCTCCTGCCCTGCTGAGAAAAACCCAATTTCAATCGGACGATTCCTCACTAATGCCAGCAAGAGAGTCTGATTGACTGGAGTGCGTCAGGTAATCCCATATTCCTTACTGGGAATTGTTTTACTTTTTATTTTTTTGAATATATTTTTATTGATTTCAGAGAGAAAGGGAGAGGGAGAGGGAGAGAGAGATAGAAACATCAGTGATGGGAGAGAATCACTGATCAGCCGTCTCCCACACGCTCCACACTGAGGCCTGAGCCCACAACCCAGGCATGTGCCCCGACGGGGACTCGAACCATGACCTCCTGGTTCACAGGGCGACGCCTAACCACTGCGCCACACCGGCCAGGCTGGAATTGTAGGACCTGCAGATGACCCAATCCTGGCTGCGGGAACTTCAGGAGTTCTTGAGAAAGTACCAGTTCCAAAACTGCCCTATTTCCACACTGCCACTTGCTCCATAAATACATTTCTCACTACTCCACCTGCTTTTAGTTGAGTACTCGGTTACGTTCTGCCAAGTACGTAACTGGGGGTGCCAGTCCTCACCAGGGGGACCTTAAAGTGATGGGCCCTCTGACCCCCCGTATCAGATGGGGAAGCAATTGATTGGGAAGCGAATCAGAATCTGATAGGTTTGCCTTGTATTTGGGACACCCACAGAAATGGGCACCTTGGCAAGCATTGGGAAATCAGGGCAGGCTTCTGAGAGGAAGTGCTTTTCAGCTGGGCCTCCATGAAGGATTAGGAGTTCACTAGGTCAGCCAGAGGGAGAAAGCATTCCAGACGGTGGGGAGAGCAGGACAAGGCCCAGAGGCCTGACAGAACAGGGTCCCTTGGTTTCCGGACCAGGAGGCATGTGAGAGGAAGTGGCAGGAGCAAAGGGCGATGCTGGGGGGTGAGCAGGGCCTGGGTCATGGGGCCCCACCCACCAGGCTGAAGCGGCTAGACTTTATCCAGGGCCTGATGGGAGCCACAGGGAGGGATGCCGCTACTTTTCGCAAGGACCCCTCTAGAGGCAGCATCGCGGGTGCGAAGGAGGCAGTAGGCAGGATGGACGCGCCGTCCAGACCAGAAGTGGGGCCCACTGTGGACAGTGAGCGCCAGGGCGACACCGAGGTCCCCGGCTGGGTACTGAGCCCCGACCGTGAGAGCTCAGAGCGGGACTGCACTCTGGAAAGTGGCAAGTTCGGATTGCCTCTGACACCTCCTGCTCAAGTCACGCGGTGGTTTCTCCTTGCACTAACAGTAAACCCCCATCCCTACCCATCCCTGGCCTCACAGCCCCCCCGGGGGTCTGGCCTTGGCCCATGATGCTTCCCATCTCACCTTGCAGCCGGCCTTCCTCACCCAACATGCTCTAGGTATACTGGCTCTGCGGGCACCGTCATAAAGTGTGAGTGACTCGCTAAGGCTGGGGCTGAATCCTCCCCCTGCACCTTCGGCACCCATGGGCACAGGGAGCGGAGGGCAGATGAATGGGCTGAGTGCACCTCTTTAACTATGCAGCTTCCTGCTCAGCACTGCCGCCAGCTGACTTCCCTTTCACATGGAGTCTGGGGCGGAGCAGGGGGCCTGAGGTGGGGGTGCCAGTCCCCACCAGAGGGACCTTAAAGTGATGGGCCCTCTGACCCCTCATATCAGATGGGGAAGCAATTGATTGAGAAGCAAATCAGAATCTGATAGGTTCGCCTTGTATTTGGGACTCTGTCTGTCTGTCCGTCCACCCAAGATGCTTTTAAGAGAGGTGACAAGCCCTCTGGTGGCAAGTCAGCCCACTGCTGGAGGAGGTGTTCCCCCGCACGTGGGGAATAAGAAAGCAGAGGCTGCCCCCGTCTGGCAGAGTCAGGAATATAGGGTTCGTTAAAGAGCCAAGAGCCCAACAGCCCCAAGCGGACACACTAGGTAGTGAAGCTACTTTTAATGACCACCTGCCCCGGGGCCAGGCTCCTTTCCTAGACCATCGCATTCAGCCTCAGAATAACCCTGTGAGGGCCCATTGCCAAGGTCACTCAGTGATTCAGTAGCAGAACCAGGTCAAAGCACAGGCTTTTAGCTTTTCACCACGGAGCATCCTGAGTGTTGGGCTTGTCATGATGACCTTCGTGACGTTGAGCTACGTTCCTTATGTCCCCAATTTGTTGAGAGCTTTTATCATGAAAGGATGTTGAATTTCATTAAATGCTGCTTCTATAGCTATTGAGATGATCACATGCCTTTTATATCCCACTAGAGACCCAGTGCACAGGATTCATGCATTGGTGGGGGTGTGGCCTGCAGGGACCTGCCCACTGTGGGAGCAGCCACTCATCCCGGTCAGCCCAGCCCAGCAGCACTCTCATTGTGGGAGTGCACTGACCACCAGGGGGCAGATCCTGCATTGAGCATCTGCCCCCTGGTGGCCAGTGTGTGTCATAGCCACTGGTTGACCGGTTGTTCTGGTCGTTCCGCCTTTCGGTCGCTGGGCTTTTATTATATAGGATTCTATTGTGACGTAGCACATTTATTGATTTCTGCATGTTGAACGATCCTTGCATCTCAGAGAGTAACCCCACTTGATCATGCTGTGTGATCCATTTAATGTGCCATTTAATTCCGTTTGCTGGTATTTTGTTCAGAATTTTTTCAACTGTATTTATCAGGAACATCGCCTGTAGTTTTATTTCCTTGTGGTGTCCTCTTCTGGCTTGGGTATCAAGGTAATGCTGTCTCACAAAATGAGTTTGGGAGTGTCCCCTCCTCTTCATTTTTGGGGGGGATAATTTGAGAAAGATTGGCATTAATTATATGTTAAGTGTTTGGTATAATTCACCAGTGAGACCAGATCAGTGAAACCATCTGGCCCTGGACTTTTCTTATTAGAAGTTTTTTTTTTGTAATTATTATTACATTTCAATCTTCTTAGTCATCCTTAGTCTGTTCACATTTTCTATTTCTCCATTATTCAATGTCGGTAGGTTGTCTGATTCTAAAAATGTATTAATTTCTTCTAAGTTGTCCAAGTTGTTGGCATATCCTTATTCATTGTAGTCTTTTATGAGACTTTGAGTATCTGTGGTATTAGTTGTAATCTCCTCTTTCATTTAGAATTTTATTTCCCTGAGTCTCTTTTTTTCTCCATCTAACTAAAGATTTGTTAATTTTGTTTACCTTTTCAAGGAACCACCTCTTTGTTTTGTTCATCTATTCTATTGCTTTTTTGTTCCCTATTTCACTTATGTCTGCTCTAATCATGTCATTTTCTTTCTTTTGCTAACTTTGGTCTTAGTTTGTTCTTCTTTTTCTAGTTCTTCTAGTTCTAGGTGTAATGTTAGGTTGTTTACTTAATGTATACATTTTATTTCTATAGGCTATCTTCTTAAAACAGTTTTGGCTGCATCCCATAAGTTTTGCTATGTAGTGTTTCCATTTCCATTTGTCTTGAGATTTTTTTTTCTTTTGATTTCTCCTTTGATCTATTGGTTGTTAATTGATGTGCTATTTAATTTCCATGTGTTTGTGAACTTTTCACCTTTCCTTCTGTCACTAATTTCTAGTTTCTTACTATTATGATCAGAAAAGGTACTTGATATAACGTCTATCTTTTAGAATTTGTCGAGACAGGTTTTGTGGCCTGATGTATGATCTAGCTTAGAAAGTGTTCTGTGTGTGCTTGAGAAAAAGGAGTATTCTACTGCTGTTCATTGGGATGTTCTGCATCTACCTGCCAGGTTCATTTACTAAACCATGTTGACCAAATCCTCTGCTTCCCTATTGACTCTCTGTCTGGGTGGCCTATCCACACTGCGAGTGGAGTAGTAACATCCCCAACTATTACTGTGCTGCTGTTTATTTCTTCTTTTAGTTCTGTTAGGATTTGTGTTACATATTTTGGTGCCTTTCTTATGTGAAAAAAGTATACAGTATTTAATATATGTCTATTTGTGTGCATATATTTTTATATTTATACACATTATATTTACATAAAATATATAGACTATATATATCATAAAAGGCCTGTGGTCATGATGCCTGTAGTTGGGACTCACCAGGAGGTGCATTGATGGGTCCTACGGCGGCCGCGGCAGGTGGGACCTCTGGGTTCCGGGGCAGGAGGGGCGCCGGCAGTGTCAGAGGAGTGTGCGAGGCTTGGTGGGGCGGCGGACATGGCCCTGATAACAGGTTAGGCCTAGGGGACCGTACATGCACATGATTTAATTGTGCACGGGGGGGGGGGGTCCCTCAGCCCAGCCTGTGCCCTCTCACAGTCTGGAACCCCTCAGTGGATGTCCTATGATGGCCCCAGTCTGCCAGGAGCCTTGTGTGTGTGTGTGTGTGTGTGTGTGTGTGTGTGTGTCTCACCACTGGGGACCTGCCCCCAGCCGCATCTGAGGCTCGGAGCAGTCCTCCTGTGTGTGTCTACCTGCTGGGGGCCTGCCCCCAGGCTCAGAGCAGGCACTCCCTCTATGTTGATCTCTCAAACTCTTGCCCTCCCCTGCATGTTGTTCTCTTTTTTTGAGCTGTGGCCAGGGCTGGGTGCTGCCTGCCTCCCAAGTTTGCCTACTGCCCATCTTCCTCCAGCCACCAGAAAGCAGGGAAAACCCCACCTCATGGTCAGGCCAGCCTTTTCCTGCTCCCTGATCCCCAGAAGGGACCTGGGGAGCCACCAAGCAGGCCGCCGACTCTTTCCCACTCATCAGTCCCCTGCTGCCTTCCTTTCCCACTCCCCGGTGCCCCCAAGGGGTCTGGGAGCTGCCAAGCAGGACCCCGGCCCCTGCAGCCTTGCTTTCCTACTCCCCAGTATCCCGCAAAGGGCCTGGGCAGCCACCAAGCAAGCCGACCCCCCGATGCCTCTTTCCCACTCACCGGTACCCTGCTGCCTTGCTTTCCCACTCCCCGGTGCCCCGCAAAGGGCCTGGGCAGCCGCCAAGCAGGCCGCTGACCACCCCGCCACCTCTTACCCGCTCTCCGATGCCCGTCAAAGGGCCTGGGCAGCCGGCAAGTAGGCCCCCGACCCCCGCCGCCTCTTTCCCGCTCCCCGATGCCCCTCAAAGGGCCTGAGAAGCCGCCAAGCAGGCCGCCAACCCTGCCGCCTCTTTCCCACTCACGGGTCTTGAGTCCTGCGCTATTCCGCCCTGCAGCCGCTCTGTGCACTCAGGAGGTCCCTCAGCCTGGCCTGTGCCCTCTCGCAGTCTGGGACCCCTCTGGGGATGTCCAGCTGCTGGCGTGCCTGACCAGGCTGGGTGAGGGGCTGATGGCTGTCTCTAGGCTGGCCAAGCCCCCCAGGAACGTCCCTCACCCCATTGGG
Source organism: Murina feae (assembly GCA_004026665.1). NCBI lineage: Eukaryota > Metazoa > Chordata > Mammalia > Chiroptera > Vespertilionidae > Murina > Murina feae. The sequence continues at coordinate 2,459 of PVJC01031421.1, read as the reverse complement.
TTGTGGCCAGTGTGGGTGACGGGCTGATTGGCACTTTCAGGCTTTAAGGCTGCCCACAGCTCCCATTGACCCAACGTCCCAGCAAGGCTGGCTGGACACAGGTTTCTGGGGTTTGTTTATCTTCTATAATTGATGCGCTGTTTCTTTAAGCTGGCTAAGGAACCCTCCTCTCTGCTTCACCTCGCGGTGTCTATAATGAGACAATGTTACTCTTAGGCCTGCTCTTTCCTTCAGCTCCCGAGGATTCTATGATTGTTATTTTGTTTCAAACTTGTGTTTCGCTAGAGCCAGTTTAAGCGGAGCAGGTGCAGTTTCACTTTCACTCCTGCCGCAATGGAAGCTGCCGTTTACTCAGGTCCGTGAATGGCAGCCTCCATGTTGGCTGGGCTAATTTGCATACAACCGCTCTGATTGGCTGGTGGGCGTGGCTTACCCTGTCTCGGAGAAACGGTTAATTTCAATATTACGCTTTTATTAGTTAAGATAGCTTACTATATAGACTACATATATGTGGAAATATATAGACTATATATACACATATGTGTATGAATGCAAATACATATATGTATATATAGCACATAGTATAAATAGTGTGCTATATAGTATATGTATATATGTTATGTATCGATATTATAGACCATGTATACAATATTATATATGTATACATAAATATAATAAAATACTATTTCTAGAAGAATGTATATAATACTGGTAACTGTTGTTGCCTCCAGGAAGAGAATCGAGTGCTGGACTTAACTTACACAATATACATTTTCTGTACTTCGTAAATTTCTTATCACACATTACCTATGCAAGAAAAATATTTAAATGTAAGGGATACCTCTGCTTCATAGACTGTCAGGAGATTGAAATAGTTATGTGCCCCCCTTCCAAAAAATTCTCAAAAGAAGCAACTATGCAAAAGAATTTGCTCCAACAATGAAGGGTCCAGTAAAATCCACTATCGTGCACAAAGGGTCCCACTGGCTGTGTTTGAGAGCAGAGCGTTAGGCCCAGTCCTAAAGCCCAGCCTGCCGGCGCATGGCCCCATCCCTCCTCTTTGTGGGCGTCATGCTCGGGATCACAGGCGCTGCAGGCCCACAACCCCAGGAACAGCCCAGGCAGAATGCAGGCCTTGCAGGGAACAGCCAACATTGACCCCCCGTGTGAGCCAAGGTTGACTCCCGTGTGAGCGGTGCCAGCTGATGTTCAGAATGCCCTCGGGCATATCTACACTGCCCTGTGTCCCTGACTGGAGGTCAGAATAACGCTGGTTGGATGCCATTTCATTCTTCCAGTCCGGTTTTTTTCAACCCGTAGCCATCCTTATTTCAATGTTCTTTCCATTTGCCCCAGCCCCTTCCTATGCTGGCTTTTAAATACAGCTCAGTTATTCATCTTTCTCTAACTGAAGTGTTCCTTTTTCCTTTCCGACTTCATAATACATTTATTCTCACTGCCCACCCCACCCCCAGCCGCTCCACTTTCTATCTTATTTCTATTTGCTTTTCATGCCGAATCTTGATGTTCTAGGCCCAGTTCCACTCTTGCTTCCTGGCCTGTTCAATTGAGAGCAACCGGTATTGATCTCCATGCCACGGAGTACTTCCCAGTCATCCCCAGCACCACTGATGCCTCCGTTTGTAAAGCTTCTATCTTCCTGAATCCATTTCCCTTCTGATCAGCTTCACAATAAGGGCCTGTTGCCACAGTCCAAGCCATCCTGCTCCTGCCTCCGCTCCCAGGTGCTCTTCTCCCCTGGCCTTTGTGCCCAGGTCCTTCTGTGCCTCTCAGGGCCGCAGGAGCCTCCGCCACCTGTCCTTAGCCCTGCTGGGAAAAGGAGATGGCCCTGGGGATGCCGGACACTGGGAAACGCAGACGCCCCTAGGCCCAGGGACATGAGGCAGGAGTGTCTTAATCACATAAGAGCACATTGACTGATTTCCTCCTGGGTCCAAAACCTGTGTAAGAGAATGGTTTTTGTTCTCTGGTTGTTGTTTCGGAATGTGAGGAGGCATTAGCAAATCATGTAGATGTGAAGGGACTTATATCTAGAATGTATCTAAACTAATAAAAGCAAAATATTAAAATTAACCGTTTCTCCGAGACAGGGTAAGCCACGCCCACCAGCCAATCAGAGCGGCTGTATGCAAATTAGCCCAGCCAACATGGCGGCCGCCACTCACGGACCTGAGTAAACAGCCCTTTCCATTGCGGCAGGAGCGAAAGTGAAACTGCGCCCCTCAGCTCAGCTCCGATCAAACTGCCTCTAGCGAAACACAGCTTTTTGAAACATTGTAACAATCATAGAATCCTCCGGAGCTGAAGGAAAGAGCAGCTCCGGCCTAACCAGTAAAAGTAACAATTGTTTCATTATAGACGCTGCGAGGTGAGGCAGAGGAGGCTTCGTTAGTAGTTAGAAGGCCGCCTTAAAGGAACAGTGTATCAATTATAGAAGA
>PVJC01031420.1:0-20590 GCA_004026665.1 Murina feae | reverse complement strand
TGTGCTGGAGACACCCTTATGGGGCAAGAGTTGTTTCAGTGGAGCTTTTATGCTCACTGCATCTGCCCCGGGTGTGTTCCTTGAGGATCTGTTTTGTTTAGGTTAGTCCCTCTCTGGCCACTGGGTGGGGCTGGCTCCTGTATCTTTAAGGAGGCGTTGCTGCAGAAGCCTCTGACGCACTTGGGAGGGGCGGGGCCTCAGGGAGTTCGCCGGGCGGGGCGGAGCAAACAGCTATGGCGCTTCTCTGCGCTGAGAGAAGCCAGGACTCTGTGTCCCACGATATTTGCTGTAAGCAACGCTGAGAGAAACCCGTTTTGGATTTCCTTCTGATGCTAGTCCCTGGGTATCTGTGGGACCTCCGAAACTCGCCTGGAACTGGAGTTCAGAGCCGTTGGGAGCTTGTGGCTCTCTCCGGTTTGGAAAAGAACCGCGTTTCCGGCGCCAGCCCTTCCCCGAGCCCGTGCACGCGCCTCCGTACCTCTGTACTTTGCTTCCGCTGCTGCTCTGAGTCTCAGACTCTTCTCTAGTTGTAGGATTTTCACTCAGCCAGCCGTCCTGTGGGTGCAAGTGGTGTCCGTGTGTTCTTTTCGAGGTTTTTCTGAAATAGTTGTTCACAGCTGCATTTACGGTGTCTACCCTATGCCGCCATCTTGTTTCTCTCCTATCAACTCTTACAGAGAAGGAATAACCATGCCAATTTTGTTCACTTTGTCCACCTTCTCCCATACACTCTGCAAACATTTTACAAATCTATTGAGCTATATTCAAAACACAATAAGCAGTACCTATCTAACAGTATACAATTTGTTAAGTTTTGACATATGTATGCACTTGTGAAACAATCACTACAAGTTCATGAACCTGTCTCTTTGTGCGCCCAGACAATTGCACTTTTTTTTTTTTTTTTTTTTGGTCGCTTTAGATCAGTTCAAACTTTCTATACTTTCATACAAATGAAATAATATGTACTTTTCGTTTGCTTGGCTTCTTTCATTCTGCATAATTATTTTGAGACTTATCCATGCTGTTTCATTGTATCATAGTTCCTTTTTATTGCTGAGCGCTATTCCATTGAATGGATATCCCATTAGTTGCGTATCCATGCGCCTGTTGGTGAACATTGGGTTTGTTTTTCAGGTGTTTGCTGTCATAAAAAAAGCTGCTGTGAACATTTTCTTGTAAGACTCTTTGTATGGACATAAGACTTTTGTTTTTCTTGGGCATGTATGGGAAGAATGGCTGAGGGGGCATGGCAGGTGTGTTTTTACCTTTTTAAGGAACACACTGTTTATTCAAAGTGGTACAGCACTCTGAACATTTGAAACATTTCAAATATCACTTTTGTGGTAAATATGTGAATAGAAAATACGCTGGGTTAAATACTGTAAATAACACACAAGATAAGGTTTCTGAAGAAAAATGATGCCTCGTCTGCTATGTCTTTGGTCAAATCCTAGGAATATAATCCTCTGCATCTGCTTTGCTAAAGAACACACTTTGAATATTCAACAACGTGAGGACACGTGCCAAACAGAAATGCATTCACCGACCAAATCGCAGCTGTCCTTGGAGGGCTGCTGATTAACCAGCAGGGCTGTGACAGCGCTGCAGCCTAAGCGGGTGGCCCCATGCCAGGAGCATAACTACTCATTTAATGATATTGGCAACATGCACTACTACTGTCATCTTATTTTGACGAAACTTCCAATTTTCATTTCCCCTTTGAGAAATCAATTTCAAATAAGCCACCGTGTGTGAGAATATTTTCATGTATGTATACATATGCGCAAATATTGACATATAGAGTTACATATGTAAACCTAGACATCTTCTCTTGCTCCACGAAGAATAAAGGTCGTAGTTACGATTCAACTTGTACTATGAAAATCTGAGCAGCCTCTCACTTGTGAGCTACTAAACTTAGTGAGAAACCTGTGGCATTGACTTAGCAAGATTCCAGAGCCAGAACTAGGACGAGCAGGAGGTCAGTGTGGATTGGTGGGAGAAGCCAGGTGAACTCTGGCCCGAAACTGCAGGTAGAGATAAGAACTCACGTTGTAACCACTAGCGGTGGGGTCAGATCGTGATGAAGTACAAAAGGTGCCAGGGAGGCAACCTGCACATAGAAAGTGATTTCTTGGGCACTGCTGTGAATTATTCCAACAACTTTCTGCTGCTATCATCACTCATCCAAACTTAGAAGAGATTTTCCTTTAAAGATGGCACTTTAAGGAGTTCCTGACTTTCTCCATTTAATTCTCTTGCATGCCTATGCCCAACACTGTCTAATGAATTAGAGCACATTAAATCAAACTATGACACTAAGACACTTCAGGGCATCCATGCTGCTTAGGGATTTGTTAAGTCACAGCTTAGCACAGGCTGCAATTAGTAACTTATTTCTCGTCAGGCCTTCCTGCTTTGTTTTCCTCCGGGGGCTGGTTCTTCCTCTGGACTTGACTTCTGAGTCTCACTCAACTGATAGGCCAAACCAAGGCAGGGATCCTCAGAGGATCACGGTCTTTCTCTCTCTGCCCCTGGGGCTCCCTGCATTCTCAGAATGAAAGGACTCCTTGATTAACCACAGATCTCAAGGGGAAACTTTGTCTTACTCTCCTCCTCATTTTGAAATACCCAAGTGCATGTTATAATCTTAGGCATTTCTTCACAGATAACAACTGCCACAATTTCCCCACTTCTCTGGTTCTTTAATTCCACACCCTACCCTCTTTGTGAAGAGGCTACCAATTCCAATTAACCTGCAACTTCTCCTCTTTCAAGAAATCACCTCCAGGCTGTGCCTCCTCAGATAGTATCATCATCATCATCATCATCATCAGCAGCAGCAGCAGCAGCAGCAGCAGCAGCAGCATCAGCATCAGCATCAGCATCATCAGCATCAGCATCTCAGTGGCTATACCTAAACCTGACACAAATCCCTGGGAAGAATACTAGAAAGGATATGGGCTCTTAAGTTTAAAGGGCTGAATTTATTTACTAACTGGTTAACTTCGAGCAAGTTACACTGAACCCGTTTCCGTTATCTGCAAAATGGGGATGCTACCTACATTTTAGGGTTATTTGTGAAGATCTGTGGGAAGTTGTAGCAAAACTACTGAGTTTCTTTTAAAGCATATGGCCAGGGAGGGGCAGAGATCATAAAAGTGGCTGGCTTGGTTTGAATCCTGACTCTGGTATTAGCCGGGAAACTGAACAACTTAATTCTTGGAGTTTCAATCATCTGTATAGTTATACAAAAGTGCCTGGCAGGCAACCTGCACATTGAAAGTGCTTTCCTGGGCACTTCTGTGAGTTATTCCAACAATCTTCTGCTGCTAGTTATAGAAAATGATATAAAAGTTTTGTAGGGATTAAATGAGATTGGGCCATTTCATATGCACTGAGCCTTGTAAGCTTGCATAGAAAGGACACAGAACCAAGAGTTAGTAGTATTAGAAATTTTAAAATATTAAAAATTCCTGGAAGCCCCATTCTGCCAAAAGCAGAAAATCTAGTTCTTTCTGCCTTATCTTTCTAGTCATGTTCGGATCTAGACCACAGTAAATCTAGAGCAATCAAGGACTTATTATTTTCTACCCAATTCTGAATAGGCAGAAAAAATTGGACAGGAATGTGAGCACGAGAGTCTCTCATCTTCAAATTCAGAGTAGCCCTAGAAGAAAATGCTAGAAATGGTTTGACAAGAACTTTAGGGAGCCAGTGGTCCCAAAGCCTGACTTTTCTATTATTCATGCCTGGTTGGCTCCCTTTCCGATTGCAAAAGACTTTCATCCATCCTCTTCTTACCTCTACACTTGGAAAGATGCCCCTACACTTGAAAAGTTGCCCCATTAGAAAAAACAGAGGTCATTCAGCACAAACTCCCCCAGTTTCCTTACCTTCCACCTTCACTTCTTCATCCGCACCCATCCTTTCTTCTCTACATGGCTGACTCCTCCCACTACATGCCCACCATTCATTCTGTTACATGTGACCTCAGAACTCAAGATACTACTAAGTTCTCTGGAATCATAACTTGTTTTCTATTTACTTACTGGTCATATTCTGATTTCTCTCAATATAAAAGTGTCACTGCATCGCCTTCAAACTGCTCCCCTCCCTATCATCACCAAAATGCTACCATGAATAGTGTATACAGGCCAGCTCCACTCTAGCCCTTCTCTGCATACTTGAGCTTCATCCGAGCTCCATCAGCATCATTGGCCAGCTTTTGAGCCCTCAGAAGGCCAAGGTTTCCTCTTGGTTTTCAGTCACGTGGACTGAAAACAGCTGATGACACTGCAGATCCACCCTTTTCCCTTAAGGCTCCTTCGTCATCTCTATCATCCCTCCCCTTTGGTTTTCTTTCTACTTTTTAATTGTATTTCATAGCCCTCTTCATGGAAATGTCTACCCCTGTCAATACTTCTAGCTTGAGTTTGTCTGGACTCTGCCTTTTACCTTCGTACTGTACTTAGTTCACTTACATCCCTTGAGTAATCTCATTTATCCGGGACTACTACATAATTTTGGGGGCCTAGTGCAAAATGAAAATGCAGGTCCTTTTATTAACAACTATTAAAAATTTAAAGATGACAGCAGCCAGACCATGAGACCAAGCGTGGGCCCTTTCTGACTGCACCCACTGCATGTCCATGAAGCTGGCCATGTATCCAACTCCAGAGCTCCAAGTCCAGAGATTCTTCCAGGTCCAATTTCCAGCCCAGAACTCTCTCCTGAGCTCTAGGATTAAACACTATTCTGTATAAACATCACTCCTTCTTGCTCCAGGCAGACTTTAAATCCTGGTATTTCCGTTTACTAGCTCTGAGATGTTGGGCAAGACAAGTTCTCCCAGCCCCAGTGTCTCAGTGTACTAACTGCAAGGTTATGGGAAAGTTTGTATAACTATCCGGCTGGTAAGTCAATAACAGATGTTGACAATATATCCTATAAATGGCTATAATCTGTCCAGGTTCATAAAATGTAAAAAGCCCCCAAGCAGGAAGCTGCTGCAACATCAGTGCCAACTATCCAGTTGCTTAGAAATTGTGCAAATTAGGACCAATAGGTAGTAACCCTTGCAAAAACTTGGGAATAATTTTTGCCTCAAAGGGGTTATTTTTTTAAGCAATATTTATTTCAGTCAGAGAACAAGGACTCTGATAGTGAGCTCTTCCTACAAGGATCTGGTCTATCTGGTTCTAGGAACTGGACATCACGTGCTTAGAGTTGATGGCCAGGTTCCAGTCTCATATAAGCAAAGAATGTGAACTTGCATAGAAAAACCAGAATGTGAGTGCCAGGCTTGGGCTGCAAACACCCATAAGGAGATTATTTATTTTTTTAGTGATGAGTGTATTTTCAGCTTTCTACTGGGTATGACAACCAAGATGCTCTGTTGGAAATCTAAACTCCTACATGCCCCACACAGAGCTCAATAATTCCCTTCTACCAGCCACCATATTTAAACACTGATCAATTTTTACTCTGTTCACTCTTCTTCATCCCAGCAACTACCCCTCAATGCACATCCAGAAGCAACAGAGATAGTAAGTATATATAGAATCCGTAGAGATGATGATGGTCAGATTTGACCAGATAAAAACAGAAAACAGCTCTGTATGACAATAGATAATAACTAAAATAAAAAGGCAATGGTTGACCAAGTTAAATACTGTTTATTAAGTTGATTTCATATTTACAGCCCCAATCATATTAATAATGTGATTATTGGTTGTCTTCTTTTCTCATTATTTTACAGATAGAAATCACCACCCAGACTATTTAAAATGCATATAAATTAACAGAAGAAAACACACAAATATAAATGAAAAGTGGGCAAAAAATATGAGTAGGCAATTCATAGCAATCACACAGATGATCTCACTAGTAGGTTGAGATTCTTTTGAGAACTATATAGATAATGGCTGGTAGTCAGTGGTACCAGTAACTGACACACAGGATTCAGGTAAAGAAGCAGCTTTGAGAAGGAAGGGAATTAGTGAGTTCTGTATGGAGCATGATGGGGTTTAGATTTCCAACAGAGCATCTTGGTTGTGATATCCAGTAGAAAGTTGAAAATACACTCATCACTAAAAATACAAGTAATCTCCTTATGGGTGTTTGCAGCCCAAGCCTGGCACTCACATTCTGGTTTTGCTATGCAAGTTCACATTCTTTGCCTCTATGAGACTGGAACCTGGCCATGAGCTCCAAGTAAGACGTGATGTCAAGTTCCTAGAACCAGACTGACCAGATCTGAAAGGATGGGTGCAGATAAAGAAGTGAAGGTGGAAGGTAATGAAATTGGGGGAATTTGTGCTGGATGATCTCTGTTTTTCTAATTACATAGGAGCAAGTTTCACCCATCAGATTGGTTAAAAAAGAAAAAAACTAGAATAGAGGGGAGGACGATGGGAAGGAATGTGGGTAAAAAAGGTAAAGGGAATCAAGAGATACAAATCTAGTTATAAAATAAGCCACAGGGATATAATATACAATATAGGAATATAGTTAATCTTAACTAATAAAAGCATAATATTGAAATTAACCGTTTCTCCGGGATGGGGTAAGCCATGCCCACCAGCCAATCAGAGCAACTGTATGCAAATTAGCTCAGGCAAGATGGCGGAGGCCCCAACCCCAGGGTCCAGCAGGGCAGAGGAAAGACCTCTCTCTGCCTCAGGATCCAGGAGCAAGCAAGCCGGTAAGCTCTTCCTGTCTGCCCCCCACTCCTCCCCAAGAGCGAGCCTACCGGGAAGAAGCCTGTCCGGAGATGGCGGCCTGCAAAGCCCTGATGGCCGGACTCTGGAGCAGTTTGTAGGCGGAAGCTGGGGGCAGAAGGCAGTGGCCTGCAAAGCCTCGATGGCCAGGCTCTGGGGCAGTTTGTAGGTGGAAGCTGGGGGCAGGAGGCAGCAGCCTGCAAAGGCTGGATGGCCGGGCACCCGCACAGGAGGCTTGAGCCTCCGGTGCAGGTGCCCGGGCTCTGGGGTGGTTTGCAGGTGGAAGCTGGGGGTGGTTAAGAATCAGAGGTCCTTGCCCTGACTGGTTTGGCTCAGTGGATGGAGCATCGGCCTGTGGACTGAAGGGTCCCAGGTTCAATTCCGGTCAAGGGCATGTACCTTGGTTGTGGGCACATCCCCAGCTGGGGGTGTGCAGGAGGCAGCTGATCGATGTTTCTCTCTCATCAATGTTTCTGACTCTCTCCCTCTCCCTTCCTCTCTCTAAAAAATCAATAAAATATATATTAAAAAAAAAAAAAAAGAACCAGAGGTCCTGGATTATGAGAGTCCCCAAGAACTTCATATTGGAGAGGGTGCAGGTCGGGCTGAGGGACCATCTCCCCCTCACCTCGTGCACGAATTTTGTGCACCGGGCCCCTAGTATTGTAATAACATTGTATGGTGATAGATGGTTACTACACTTATTGTGGTGGTCACTTCATCAGGTATATAAATGTTGAGTCACTATGTTATATACCTGAAATGAATATAATATTACATATCAATTATACTTTAACAAAAGAAAATAACAAAGTATAATATTTCAGTTTTGATCAGGTGGTGGCAAAAGGGTTGTGTCTGAAGGCAAGCAAAACTTAGAATGTATATACCTTTTGACTCGGAAATTCCACGTCTAGATGACCTTTCTTAAGAAATTCTTGCACATCTACGCAAGAGGCATATATAAAGATGTTTCACTGAAACACTTTCTGTGGTAGCAAAAGAGGGGGAGGGGTAATGTAAATGTATCTCTGTTGGAAATAATTTAAAAAATATGGCATATTTATACAAGAAAATTAAGGAACAGATCAAAATAATGAAATGTGTTTTTAACTTCTAACTTGAAAAAATCTCTATACATTGTTAAGGGAAAAAATTTGTAGTTTCTACTTAATTAAATCAAAGTACAAGTTAATCGTATTATACTTTAGCTTTGTAATTGTACACAATCAGGTCTGGAAGGATCTGTGCCCCATGATTAGATGGGTTGATTGGAGATAGCCCTGGTGTGTGGGGAATGAAAGAGAAAGGGCGCTTTTCACTACATATTAACTCCCTATTTGAATTTGTATAATAAAAACGAATGGCCATATAATTGTATGACTTAAAACAATAATGGTTTTAATTATTTCAATAAAACATGGCTGAGACATTTAATCATCTTACTCTTGGACCAAAATACGTGATTTTATCTGACTAGCATGCACATGTCCGTGTAACCTAACAGTGCTTCTCAAGCAAGGTTTATAAACTGCCTCTATCAGAACCCCTTGACATTTCTGGAAAGAAATACAGATCCTCAGGCCTCACTCCCCATGGGTTTAATTCAACAGATGTGGGATGACCCCAGAATCTGCATTTTAACAATCTATGATCAAGGTTGGAGAATCCCTGGAGCAGGGGGTTAGCTTTATTTGGGTTTCACTGGCCCCTGAATGGTTTTAAATTCCTGCTTCTCTTTCAGGAACAAAGAAAATCACACTAGATTAGCATAGGGTAGGAATAGGAGACTGTAATTTAGTAGCTAAATTTTCAAAAATGCTATACAACCACCTGTGTTTGTGGCTGCAGGTGCTGACCTGTGCCTACCTGAAGTGGGTACTTGTATGCAAATCCACACCTGTGCCAACTCAGAGTAGGCAATAGAAGGTGTATTCTATTCTTCTCCCTTTTTCCAGAGTTTGGGTTTCTGCTCCTAATTATGGCTGTACTTTTGTGTGTGTGTGTGTGTGTGTGTGTGTGTGTGTGTGTTTGTATTCTCCAAGGAGATTTCTCTCTGCTAGTCAATATAGAGTCAAGAAAAAACAGCCCTCTGTGCTGAAGATATTATAGCACTTATATATTATAATTTGCCTTTACCTGTGTCATCCTCCCTCAAGCCTCAGCTTGTCAAAGACACAGCTTCTTAGCTTTGTGTTTCCAGCAGCCAGCATCATTCCTGCTGGCCCATATTAGGTGCTTTGCTGTTCATATATTCTTTCTACCAGGAGGTATTTTCTTTTTAAATAATTCAACCTAGAAATTACAGTCTGGAAATGAAAACTTCCTGATTGTTCTCTCACCTGCTTTTCACCAGGTGTAGCATCCAGTTTGTTTTCTGGAGTTGGATAATAAATGCCATGGAGGTGGTTTATTAATACCTCTCTTTAGAAATGTAGTCACTAATGCTTTCAAATTATATTAATTTCCATTCTTTCAAGATGTTTCAATTCCAAATATTCTCACAATATTTACACACCTCTAGCATAACACAAATTTTCATGGACATTATTTATGAGATATTGGGCCACGTGTCTGCTTTCCTTCCTGGGCAGTCAGTTCTTTGAGGGCAGGCAATGGCCCCACTGCCTCAGACAGAGAGGTTTTCATGAGAATTTCACCTGGTTTAGGAGTGTTTCAAATAATTTTAACTTCTATGCTTATTCCTGATATCTTACCCTTTGAGACAGCATGGAGGGACCTGAAGAGTATTTTGCTAAGCAAAATAAGCCAAGCAGAGAAAGACAAGTATCACATGTTCTCACTTATATGTGGAATCTAATGAACAAAATAAACGGACAAGCAAAATAGATCCAGAGGCATGAATGCATGAAACAGACTGACAGATCTTGGAGAGGAGGTGGTAGGGGGATGAGAATAGATTAACCAAATAACTTACATACATATATGCATAGTCCATGGACACAGACAGTAGTTTGATTAAGGCCTGAGGTGGGGCAGGGGATGGGTGGAGGAAGGCAAAGGGTGGAGGAAATAGAGGACATCTGTAATACTGCATATATATATATATATTTTTTTTCTAATAAAAAAGTAATATTGAAATTGACTGTTTCTCCAGGATGCCTAAGCCACGCCCACCAGCCAATCAGAGTGACTGTATGCAAATTAACCCAGCCAAGATGGAGGCCGGCAGCCACGGAGCTAGAGCAAACAGGAGGCTTCCATTGCACCAGCAATGGAGGAAACTGCCTGCCTAGGCCAGCTGGGCCTCTACTAAGACAACATTGTTTCAATTATAGAAGCCATGGAGCTGAAGCAAGCAGGAGGCTTCATTACCTGCCTAGGACTTGGCTTAAAGAAACAGTGTTTCAATTATAGAAGATAAATAAACCCCAGAAACCTGCTTCCAGCCAGCCTTGCTGGGATGTTGGGTCAATGGGAGCTGTGGGCAGCCTGAAAGCCTGAAAAAGCCCCTCAGCCCTGCACCCAGGCTGGCCAGGTACCCCAGTAGGGACTCAAACCCTGAAGGGACTGTGGGCAGCCTGAAAACAGCCCTCAGCCTGTCACCCAGGCTTGCTACACCCCAATGGGGTGAGGGTCCATACTGGGGGGCTTGGCCAGCCTGCAAACAGCCATCAGCCCCTCACCCAGGCTGGCCAGGCACGCCAGCAGGTGGACATCCCCCAAGGGATTCCAGATTGTGAGAGGGCACAGGCCAGGCTGAGGGACCTCCTGAGTGCACAAAATTTTGTGCACCGGGCCCCTAGTATATATATTAAAGATAGAATATCCATCAAAGAAACCTGAAAATTGTGGGATCACTCCAATAGAACCTACATTAAGAAATAAATACTGTACCAGTATTCATTCAAATGATACTTTCCCTTCAGCTCATCATTTGTTGCTATGTCTACAAAGTAAGCAGGTGGGACTGAGTGAATTTTAGTTTTCCCATCCAATGCTGAAATTCTGGTTTTAATAACAGAAGCTTGGCTTCTTCATGACAACAGCTTCATGACTCACACTTATGCTCTTGTTCTTTTTTTGCTGTTCTTAACTTGCAATCCATTTGCTGCCCTTCTCTTCATCCCTTTCCCATTTAAAGACTGAGATGAGAGAAAGAAAATTGGTTGTCCAAATATTGATGCACTTTGCAATATTGGTGCCAGGGACTCTTGAGCTGCCTGAAAGCCGATACTCCCCCTTTCACCACTGGCGATTACTGCATTGTCCTGAGCTCAAGGCCAGCGATTATGTCTAGCGTGGCGCTTGATTTCCTGGAAAAGCCATTCATAGTCATCTCGGAGATGACTTTTTCAGTTAGAACGGCTGACTCAAATTTCAGTTTTTCTTTGATTCTTGGTTTTGAAGTACCAGACGTGCTAAGCATAATACAACATATTGTTATCTTTATTTATTAGCCTCTAAGAGAATTAATTATCTTTAGCTGATACCAAGCTCTCCATAATTTACAGGCCCTTCCAAGCTTTTGTACTCATCTGCCATCCAGAATTTCATCTATTTTTTTTCCATGACAGTAAATAATAATTGCCTGAAATTTCACTTTAATGCTATGAAGACGACTTCTCCCATCTCCACCTCTGAAATACCATTAGGTTAACCAGGATCTTGACACATTTGGAAAAGCTATGTTTTAGTCCTATCTTAGTTGTAACTGACTTTCACTGTCATTTAGGGAACAAGGAATAACTGTTTTGTTGTTGTTTGTTTGGTTAAGTGAAGAATCCATTTTATGCTGCAGCCGTCAAGAATATTAAAATGCACTTCAGATTACCTATGAAAAAGGAGAGACCCGCACCAGGATCTTGGTAAACTTTAGTTGCTAGAACTTATCCTAGCGTCTCTATCACTACCTTCCATGTTTATCACATACACTGAAATATTCAACTGAAATTTGAGCAAAGACTGTTTGTGGATTCACACCAAAGCTCCCTGTACTGGTGAATAATTAAAGGGTAAGAACCTCAGGTGCACTCTGTCCTGTTCAGAGAGCTGTGGAAAGGGCTGTCATTTCTTCTGGATCACCTGCATGAGCATATCACGTGTACAAGGGGAAGCCACTAATTCCCATTGGATTCACCTGGGCACTTATGAATTCTGAGGTCAGGTCAGACCTACATGAGCAGAATTGTTAGAGTCACCCAGGGCTGTATGTTCAATGAACTCCATAGATGTTTCCAAAGAGATCTGCTGGGGAAGCAATACCAGGCCAGTGGCTCCCTCACTGTAGCATCCTAAAGAGTCACAGAGGGAGCATTCAAATGCAGACACCGAAGCTCCAACCCCAGAGATTCAGATTCACTAGGGCTGGCTGGAGGCCCAGGAATTTGCATTTTTAACCAGCATCTTAGGTGAAAACTGCTGCTGGTGAGCCAAAGAAACACATTGAGGAACACTGGTATCACAGCTAACCAGAACCTAGCCACAGAGAGCTAATAATTGAGTGGCCATCTAATCAATGCTGGTTATTAGAAGGGAGTATTTCTGTAGTTGGCAGCAACATTTATCATTACTGGAAGAAGTATGCAAAAAGCTCTTTCTGATAGTGGAAAATTAGTTTTAGCATTAATTGCTGAAGATCAAGAGTATCTGTCTGTCTGTCTATCTATCTATATGCCTAATATGTGCAGTGTCCCCTTGGGAGTTTAACCAGGAGACCCAGAGTTCGATCACTTGCTATGACATGCACTGACAACCAGGGGGTGGGGTGGGGGGAAGGAAGGTCCCCGCCGTCACCCGGCAGCCAGGGAAGGGAGGCCCTGGCTAGCAGCTGGCAGGCCCTGATTGGCCCTGATTGCTGGCTAGGCCTAGGGACCCTACCTGTTCATGAATTTTGTGCACTGGGCCTCTAGTAAGGAAATAAGTATAAGAACATACAAATTATTATCTAGCAAGTGTCACTTCTAGAAACCCACGGAAAACTTGAGGCACCTTTTGTTTTACTGTTCTCCCTCCTTCTCTCCCCCTTCATGACCACTGTTGGAAAACTAGAGAAGTAAAATAAACAAAAATATAAAAAAGAATTTAGAATACTATTTGCCAATACTTCCTCTGTCTCTTACACCATATAAACCACTAAGGTTAACTGGCTTCATAGATCTTCTAAAACATAGTCTGACCCAGTCAATTTCCTTTATGGATTCCCAGATGCTCATAGGATCAAGTCCAGACTCTTTAGCCCAGCTGAGAGAGGGCTCATGACCTGATCCCTCCACACTGTTCTACCTGCCACCTCCTGCTCTCATTTAGTCCTAGGTCAAGTCACCGAAAATTAATTCACTGGAAGCAAATTTAACCAGAAAAGATATTCCAAAGATATCCAAAATACTAATTGAAAAAACCCAACTATAACATTTATGGCAGTTTATATTGGATGGGGTTTTTATAAATTTCTCATGATTTCTGCCATGTTTTAGTTATCTGGGGTTTTCAGTTTATTGTTCTCATTGAAGCATTTTAAGGAATTGAAATTTAATGTCACAATTACTATTAATCAATTCATTCATTTAACACTATTGTGCAGGGGTGGACAGAAGCAACTTTTTATTGAAGGTGTATCGGGGGAGGATCAGGGAGAGCATCTCTGAGGTCTGAACAACAGGAGGTGGTGGCCGTGGAAAGACCGAGGGGAAGAGCATTCTAAACTCTGATAATTAGATGTAAAGTTTCATTAAAAGTAATGGTTATAGTATTTTATACATTTTATACCAAATCATGTTGCCCTGCCCTAGCTGCCAGGGAGGCTAGGGAATTCCACAGCTGGTATTTTCAGCTTTCTTAGTTGGAGGCAGGTTGGCCTCATTAGAAATGGCCCATTGGAAGGAGATTCACAGGTGAGTGAGAAGTATCATTGGTAGCACCTGAGAGAAATACTAGAAACAAATACTTTAAACAAAAGCAATAAGTTGTTTTTAAACAATGATTTGTTTTGCTTAAAACAATTTAAAACCATCTATAAGCACAGTTTTCCTTTAGTTATCAGTTAGTTTAATCTCACCAATTTAACTTCATTTTCAGTGACCAGCCAAAGTTTCTATACTGCAGGTACTTCGGATTTATGATTTGGGAAATGAATAATTCTTGTGAATTTCAAATTGCCTCAATTAAAATAAGGAAAAACTACTAACTGGTGAGAAACACTCGTAAAGGCTGCTGCAATCATTTATGGGAACTAATTTGCTATAATATTTGGAGAAAGTTAATTAAAGAAAGTTTTTATGAACTAAAAAAATTGGCAAATTGTTTATTAGTTAATTGGTAATACCAGAATTGAGTTTTGGCAAATCCCACAAGTTGCTCTCATCTTTGTGTCATAGTCGTGCTGATTTTTCCCCCCTGGTAAAAATAAATAAATAAAAATCTTTGGTTCCCCCCACACCTCCTCTGAGTCTGCAAACCCACAGGCCTGTGCCCCCCCCCCCCCCCCCACTGTGTTGTCCCGCATTCCCAATGTCCCATGTTCCCCAACCTCCAGGCCAAGAGCAACCACTTTTTTTCATCAGGGAGATGCTGGGGGAAAACGTAATAATCCAATCAGCAGAGTTTAAATAAGAAAACAGTTATTTCTTTAACTAAAAATACATCCAGTAAACAGGAATATCATACCTGTCAAGCAGTAGGGTATCCCAGCTCGTGGTGGTCTGCTCAGGTCTCCCAATACCATCTCCTGGGGCTGCATAGTTGGAGCCTGGCCTCCACCACTGGCCCAGAAAGGCCCTCGGGCTGGGGCGCTGTTCCCTATACCGGAGCTGCCTGCCTTTCTGTGCAGATAGTCTCTGTTTCCAACTACATGATGCACATGTTCCTCCAATGGCCAGGGTGCAAGGAGCTGGTGGGGAAGTCAGCTATTGGCTAGACCACAGGCAGCAGATGGGCTACGATTGGCTGTTGCCAGGGCTTCTTGGAAGGGCCCCCAGTAGGCCTAGGATTGAGATTAGCGAATCCCAGCTCAGATCATAGGTACTATACTAGTAGTCACCTGAATTCTGGAAATTGTCTTTAAATATTATTTGTGATGCAACAACACTACTGTAGAGGGCATAGAATCTGTATTTACAGGGAAAAAGACATTCATATATATAAAGAGAGTTACAGTCATATATATATACATATATAAACATATATATGCATATTTATATAATTAGATATGCATATATATTTATAGATGTATAATAATGATATATGTAGAACTGTTTGTTGTATGTTGGTCTTTCTATAGACTATAAGCTCCTAAAGTCACATTTATTTTATTTTTTAATTTGAGAGAGAAAGAGAGAGAGAGAGAGAGGGAGAAACATCGATTTGTTGTTCTACATACTTATTTATTCATTGGTTGTATCTTGTATGTGTCCTGACCAAAGATTGAACCAGGAACCTTGGTATATCAGGATGATCCTCTAACCAACTGAGCTACTCTGCCAGAGCTATTTTATATACTTAAAACTGAAAAGGGTAAATGTTCAACAATTATTTGGTGAAAAAATGAATATATTCACCCCAAACAATCTCAAGATTAGGTAAAAAATTCAATGTACCATACAAATTCACTTTAAAAGTCATCATAATCTTTTTGTGAGATACTATGTTATCAGATGAGTTAGCAAACACACACTACCAATAATTTATAAAAATTGCTATAAAAATAAATTACATCTATGTGTGTGTGTATTAAAATATAGCCAGATATACACTGTGATAATGCTACCAGTGTTAAACCAAGTCACTTGAAATACTTCTCCCTACTTCTCTAACCATCTAGACTGGCTTGAAATATTAAAATTTTAAATCCCAGTAATTTTACTCTTACCTCTATACAAGTTCATACAATATCACTTAAAGCTCAATAAATATTTGTTAAAAATATAAAATAATCCATTTGACTCATTATGCAAATCAAGCACAGCCTGAGGGTGTATGAATTTGACTTTTTGAGAGATGGAAGAAATAATCTTTTCCATGTGCCTGGCTATGAAGAATCAAGATACAAACATCTTCCTTTCTTCTTTCCAGCATTGTTTTTCTATAGCTGTGTAATGAATTATTTTAGCAACTTAAAATAATACCCATTCATTAACTCATAGTGGGTCAGCAGTTCTAAGCATATCAAGGTATTGTTCAGACTGAGTTCTAATCTGGAGGGTAGGGAAAAATTCACAGCCAAGTTCATTCTCATTGTTGGCTGAATTCAATTCCGCAGTTGTAGGACTCAAGTGCCTCCCCTCCTTTTTTTTGCTCGCTGTCAGCTGGTGAGGGGAGTCCTCTCACCATTCATCCTGAAGCCATGTGGGCCCATTCATCCTGAAGCCAGCAATGGCCAGTGGAATCTTCTGGTGCTTCAGATTTCTAACTTTATCTCTGATCCCTGGACCCAGATTTAAAGGATTTATGCGATAAGGTCAGACCCACCTAGATAATCTTACTCTCTTAAGGTCAACTGATAAGGAATTTACATGTGCCATCTGCCATGTTAATGTAGCATAATCATGGCAGTAATATCTCAGTATATTCAGATTCTGCCCACACTCAAGGGTATAAGATTATACAGGGGGCAAAGGTCATTTCAACCATTTTAGGATTCTATTTATGACATTTCCTTACTCTAGGGCAGCAGTCCTAAACCTGTGGGTTGCCTAAATACATCCTGCATATCAGATATTTACATTATGATTCACAACAGTAGTAAAATTACAGTTATGAAATAGCAACGAAAATAATTTCATGATTGGAAGTCACCACAACATGAGGAACTGTATTAAAGGGTCAAGGCATTAGGAAGGTTGAGAACCACTGCACCATTGGCTTGAGCTCAGGTATTCTTAATTGTGTGTGTGTGTGTGTATGTGTGTGTGTTTGGATTTTCTAACCTCTAAGGTCAGTTGGATTAGTTCATGACACAGGGATCATCTGCAACAGCAAACAATATGAATACACTTTGCTGTCTGGTCTCATGGGCAGCTTCTGCTTCTTTATTATCTGGGTTTATAATCTGGCCACACCATTTACTAACTGATGTTTAGCAAGTGAACTAAGGTTTATGCACCTCAATTTCCTCATCTATAGACATAGTGGTAACACTTAAGTAGTGGAATGTTGGCAAGGATTAAATTAGTTTTTTAAATATTAAAAAATTTATTTGCCAGTTACAGTTGAAATTCAGTATTATATTAGTTTCAGGCATACAGCATAGTGGTTAGACATTTATATAATTCATGAAGTGATTCCTCCAAATAACAGCTTTTCTTCCTTTCCTACTTTAAAATATTTAGAGATCAGCAAGCCTTTCACTTTTTCTTCTTATTCTGTCTTCATATTAGCTATTTACACCAGAAGAAGTATGTGGGAAAAATAGCTGGGTCTAAATATTGGAGGCCCAACAATACGAGCATAATTTCTCCTTGTGCGTAATCACTGGGAAGGGGTCGTGCCTTAGGAACTTTCTTAGTTTTCTATGGAATTAAAGTTAGGTGATTACTCAAGATCATACGAGAGTTTTGATTGCAAATGTTTTCCCTGAGACATCGTATTCCTTAGAGAAATACATATTTGGGGTGAAAACTGTGTTTAGAGAAAGTGGTGGAAGATGAGTTATCTGGAGATGTGGAATGACATATTATCTAGGAAGAGATGTCAATCCTAATATTTTTTGAGCAGTGAGCAGAGTATGTGCTGGTGGTATGGTTTGGAATTTCAAAATAGTAAAACATAGTCTTATCTAGCCCAGGGACTCTCCACCTGTGGTCCATGGGCCTGCACAATTCCCAGGCAGGCATCAGGGAGGGTCGGGAACTTTTTGAAATTGTTAATTATGTGTTGCTGGACAGGGAATAATATCATTTGTTCCACTCATGGGTCTAGTTCACCAAAAGGGTTAAAAACTGCCAAGCTATTTGAAGACCATCCTTTCATGATCAAGGAGATTAATGACCAACAGGAGTGAAATGACTTGCCTGAAATCACAGAACTAATTTGTTTGTTGCGCAACAAAGGTTGCAGGTTGGATTCCGGGCAGGGCACATACCTAGGCTGCAAGTTTGATCCCCATTCGAGGTGCATACAGTAGGCACCCAGTAGATGTCTCTCTCTCTCTCTCTCTCTCTCTCTCTCTCTCTCTCTCTCTCTCTCTTTCTCTCTCTCTCTCTCTCTCCTCCCCTTTCCTCTCTCTCTCTAAAATCAGTAAACATATCCTTGGGTGAGGATTTTAAAAATCAGTTTAAAAAAAGGTATTTTTGGGGCAAGTAGGTTACTTCTCTGTTCCCATCTCCTCACTGTCAAAATTAAGAGATTGGACTGCATTGGTGGTTTCAAAGAATGAGGATTTTCCTTCTTACCCCCTCTGCCTGAAGAGGCAAGAGTCATTTAAATAAAATATAGTCAGTGGTTAAGCCTTTGGGCCTAATGGCATGTTTAGGTCTTCCTTTTGAAGACAAGTGCATACATATGTAAATATTAAATAAAATCTGTCAATCTGTCCTATGTCAGTTTAGTTCCTAGGCCTTGCCCCAGATCTAAGGTAGAAACAAGTGTTTTCTCTTCTGCGCTTTCCTCTCCTTGGGTGCTGTGAGTTTCACCCCTCCACGTGCTCTCTAGATTTCACTCTGTGCACTGCATTGCCCCCACATTCATGTCCACTTAGAATGCAATTTTATTTGTAAACAGGGTTTGCACCGATGCAATTAGTTAAGATGAAGTCATACTAGATTAAAGTGGGCACTAAATCCAATGATTGTCGTCCTTATAAGGAGAGACCCCGTGGAGACCCAGGCACACAGGGAAGAAGCCCACGTGAAGAAGGAGGCAGAGACTGGAGTTGCACTGCTATAAACGGAGCAATGGCATGGCTTATCACCCAAAGCTTGCAGAGGAGGGAAGGATTCTCCCGAGAGCCTTTGGAGGAAGTATGGGCCTGCCAACACCTTGATTTGGGGTTTGTAGCCTCCAGACTGTGAGAAAATAAATTTCTTTTCTTTTAAGCCACCTGTTTCGTGGTACTTTGCTATGACAGCCCTAGGAAACAGGTAGATTTTGGTGCGGGGAGAAATTCCTTTAGAACTTCAGGTCCTTTATTACTATTCCTTGCACCTCCCATTCTCCTTCTTGAGCTCTTTCATTCCTATCTTCATTCATATTTATGTGTCCTATTTTGATATATACTTTTTAAAAAAGAATTCTCAGTTTTGGTTTGTTCTACTAGCCCTTCATTAAACTGTTTCTGTTTCCTTTCTTGGTAACATTAAACTCTCAAATATGCTCCAAAGTCTTTAGTAACTATCACCTATCTTATCAGGTATTAACTCTTATAGCTGGATGTTCCAGGCCTTTCTTCATGTGGTTTCTCCCAACTTATCAGACTCCTTCACGTGTTTCCTCCACTCTAACCAGGGTCCTACCTCGAAGTGTCTGCTCGCGCTGTTTCCCTGCCTTTTATTTCTGGAATGCCCGAAGCCCCATGTAAGCCTCGTTCCCCATCTCTATGAAGCCTACTCAGCTTTTGAGACTAAAGCCAAGGGCTCTTTGAAAATTTTCTATCTTCCTTCAAACAGACTTGTTTCTTTATTTCCTGACCTCCTTTTATAATTTAGTTACTACCACACTTGCATATCTCGTTGCTCCCTAATGATTTTATAACTTCCTTTAGTTTCTCTAACTTGATTTTAAGCTGTTTAATACTAAAGACTACGCCTTTCTACTTCTTTCTATCACTTTGTAGGACTGAATACCATGATGGGTCCACATTAAGATTTAGATAAATTCATGTTCATGCACTACAGGACAGTCATGGGTCATTCAGCAAACATAGCCAGAGATTTCTGTTAGGGGAAAATGTGCTTAATCTACTAAAATTCTCTTTAAAACTTCACTTATGGAGGGGGTCAATAAGCATGCGAACATAATTTCTTTAACCTTTCAAAAAGCCTTGACAAAATTCTACTCCAGGGGTTATTTAAAAATAAAAATGAGTCATGATGAGATTGTGGGGAATGTTTTGTCATGGTTAGGAACTGGCTGAGGGATTGGAAACAGCCCGAACCAACTCTCTGGTAACGAATTCCATATGTTTGCAACCTTCCGCCCAGAGAAAACCGGCCCTTCTCTGAATGGGGAGGTGACATAGAGGGACCCCCCAAAAGGTGTACAGCTCAGTTTTATTTAACATATTTTGGAAGAGAGAGTTTACAATGAAATATTTCTCACAAGTAGAATGCCAGGTCAAAAGAGGGAAAACTCAGGAAGACCTTGGGAGGATACATGTCATCAAAGAAGTGACTGATGAGTCTGAATGCTGGCAACGATAAGGAAATGCGTTAGAAAGAAAGCTAGTTTTAGGAAGTGATGAATTCTGAGCTATCTGTCACCATGGAGCAAGGGAACTAAGACACTGGGTTTCCTGGATAGGCTACTAATTTGGCATCTCTTCAAGCAGTGTTATTAAAATGTCTGATCAACATTTATTTAGAAGAAAGGCCTGGAGGAGGAACTGAGAACATCACAGCTCTCAACTTCTTTCCCCTTGTCCTGAGAAATTCAGTTAAACCCTAAAGGGAAGTAAAACAACTGTGGCCACCTGAACCCACCCTCCCTAGTGACTGTCTATGACTCTGACATGAGTCTTGGACTCTCATTTTCTCCCTCCAAGAAATACTGGTTTTCCAAATGTACTCCTGTTTGGTAAGGAGGGAATCCTATCTAATAAAAGAGTAATATGCAAATTGACCATCACAAGATGGCTTCCCCCATGTGGTCAAAGATGGTCGCCACAAGATGGCCAGCAAGGGAGGACAGTTGTGAGGGACCCAGGCCTGAAGGGGAGGACAGTTGGGGGGGACCCAGGCCTGCAGGGGAGGACA
>PVJC01031419.1:0-20591 GCA_004026665.1 Murina feae | reverse complement strand
AGGAGGACTGCTCCGAGCCTCAGATGCGGCTGGGGACAGGTCCCCAGTGGTGACACACACACACACAAAAGGCGCCTGGCAGACTGGGGCCATCATAGGACATCCACTGAGGGGTCCCAGACTGTGAGAGGGCACAGGCCGGGCTGAGGGACTCCCTCCACCCCGAGTGCACAAATTTTTGTGCACCGGGCCCCTAGTTTCCTTATAAAAATAAGTGCCTAAAGTTTTAGAGAACCAGAGGTATCAAAATGGTTACTTCTGAAGAATTCCAAATGGTTTTCATGAATTGACTTGCTGTTTTATATCAAATTTAGAGTTATTTTATTTATAGCAAAGATACTGTATCATTTTAATCCCAGATTTTGCTCAGGCAATTTCCTCTCTCATGGCATGAACTCTATTAGAATGAGAAAGAAGTGCTAACTGTTGAGAGCAGTGAACAGTAAACTTATTTCTTCTTACGCCTACCTCCTCTTGGAAGTTTTGGTCTTGGTGTACTTCTTTTTTTGTTAAATAGGGAAAGTGTTGGGTATAATCCTTTAAAGATTAATCAGGCTAATTGAATTAGGGAAACAAATGAGCAACACGGACCAAAAATGGGATCTGTTGATTAATGAAGGATTTAGTTATATTATTAATGAAGAGTTTAAATTCCTGCTGTTCATGCATTTGGTAGTTCTTAGAAATCTTGACTAATCCTGTATGTAAAATGTTGGGTGCTTAATTTTAGTGAGAGGGTTGTACTTCATTATAATTTAATATCAGAGATTGGCCTCATGAATGGTCCAAAGCCCAGTCAGTACAAGCTGGCCTATATAAGCTGACCTATATGATAAATATCTGTGATGTGCTCATTGGGGGTGGTGCAATGTCATCTGGGAGAAGCATTTTGAATTGCTGTGTTCACAAAACAGCCATATATACATAAAGAGGGAATTTAGCCAAAAACATTTCTTGATAATTTATTTTACATAGAACTTTTTTGCATATTTTTTTTGTGTGATAATATTAAAGCATTTTACTAGTGATCATAAATTGGCTGCCAAGAATAGGATTACAGACAGGGTAATGACCATAATGTAATCAAGAGAAACTAGTAGGAGAATGTCGGTGGATGTGTGAGCATGAATGACAATGCAGTGAATGCCACACTTGTCCTAGAGCAGAGAAGAAGGGCCAGAGGGTGATCTAGAATAGTGCTGGGAAAGTGACATCATGTCAGCATCTCATGTTGCGTTTCAGAATCACAGCATGTGACACTGGTTAGGGACTTTCTCTCTGTGCCCAGGGGTTCCCACTCCTTTATGCCAAGGGATGCTCTTCAGCATTTGTTTCAGTTATGGGCGAGCTCAGGACACCATCTGTGCCGAGTAGCCAGGAGTTCACAAGGAAAGAAGAAGCCCACCTGGCTCTGCCCTGCGGTCCAGGCTTTGACCTCTAGGCCTGGGGTGTCTGGGCCTGAGGAGGTAGCCTTGGCCCTCAGTCAGTGGTGGGGTCATGCTGTTTCTATGGAAGTGTGCTCATAGCAACAGGGAAAGAATGGACTCCAGTTCCAAAAGCCATTTGTTTTTCCCCTGTTCTTATATCATTATCCTATATGTAACTCAACCGTCTTGAGTTGCCAGTTTAAAACGCCCAAAGTATCACTCTGTTTACAGCTTAAAGATGTCACATCACTGTCCAGTAAGTGTGCGTATATTTGGGCCACAGATTTAAAGTTAACTTGTCTAAAACCAGAAAAGGGCCATCAGGTTTTATGGGTTGTTTGGAGGAGATAGAGTGTTACTGAATGAAGTTCACAGTCAGAATGTAAACACCTTAATTTATAAGGGCTCAGAAATTGGTGCCAGATTCTAAGTACCATGTGATCCAGTGCTGGGAGGACTGGCCCAGCAAGACACACTTTGAAAAGGCTCATTCAGCTCACTCCCAGACCTGTTCCTCCCCAGCCTGCGGGTTCCCCTGGTCCTCACTCCTGGTACCATATCTATCACTTTAAAAGCCACAGCCCTCTTCCCAGACTTGTCCTTTCATTCCAGAGTTAATGATGTTTGCTTCAGAGATTGGTGCAGGAGATTGGTGGCGGAGGCGATACTGCATTGAGACATTTGAAGTGTGAGTTGAGCATCTTAGAGTGGGTGAGAGGAGAGGTATATGAACACTGGGTTTCAGGAGCAGCTTAGGCATGGATTGAGCACTAGGGTTTTAAAAACTGGTGGGTGAACTTAAAGCTGGGATAGGGCAGTACAGCAATTGGCTTGAATGTAGATTTAATATTACTTTGGAAATAACTCTTAAATACCTCGTATTCAACATGTTTGATCCAACATGTTTCCTAAAGTAGCCTCTGTGACTGACCAGCCCCGCAGCCTCCAGAGGCATGATGGACAGTGTGGTCCTGCAGTTTTAGAGCCTGGTGCATCAAATTGTTTGTTTTTTGTTTTGTTTGTTTGTTTTTTTCTTTCTTTTTTTATTTTTTTTTTTATGTTTTACATTTTTTAAAATTACATAAAGCTTTACAAAAATTAGTACATATATCTCTTTTCCCCCCTGCCCTTCCCTGTTTTGTTTTTTTAATTTACAGAAGCACTTGTGTTTTCTACGCTGCATGACACATCACCACCAACGTAGTGGGTCTAACAGCACTGCTTATTATCTCACAGCTCTGAGGAGGCAGAAGTCTTTGTTCACAAGGCCTAAGTCAAGGCATTGACCATGCTGGGCCTGTATTAGAGGTGCTGGGGAAGATCTGCTTCCAAGCTCAGTTAGGGTGTTTGCAGGATTGTGCTCTTATAGTTAAACGACCAATGTCCCCGTTTTCTTGTGGGCTGTTGGCCAAAGACTGTACTCTGGCTCTTACCTCATGGCCCTTCATCTTACAATGGAGATTTCTCTCATGCTAAGTCCCCATGACCCTCTAACATCTCTGTCATTCCTTTCAGTCACCAGCAGAAAAAAAATCTGCTTTTACTGGGCTCATCTGATTAGGTTCAGGCCCACCTAAGACTCTCCTCCATCCTAAGGCTAACTACTCAGTGGCTTTTATGATACCTGTGGGATCCTTCGTGTCCCTGGACATAATCATGGATAGAGGTCATGGAGCCATCTTAGAATTCTGCCCATCCAGACCCTGATCATGCTGGCTTTAGTTTTGGCCTTGGGTGTATGTAGTTGTCCGGTGTACTGGATTCCAAGTGTAGACAAGACTCTCTTAGAGCAGGCTTCTTCGTTTTCTAATCCCTGACTCCTTTGGGAAACATGAGAGATCTGAACATTGGAGATGTCAGAAATAATGAAATATATCATAGTGATCTGTGTCTTTTCAGATGACACATGTCATCTTGCTCTACTAGATGCTCTGTCCCTTAACTCCCACCCCAATTCCTGCTCAGTGACATGGACTGCTCTCCTGGAAGCCTTGGAATGAGTAAGGCCCCCCTGTCTCTACCCCTGTGCCTCATGGACATGGCAAAGACTCTGAGATCTTTTACAGAAATGTTTCAAAAAGGTAGCAATCATAATTATGATTCTGATGAGATCATTGATAGTGAGGAAATGTAAGAGCCGAATTGTGCAGTAATTTAAACTGCACCCCACCATGGCCTGCAGAAGCACAGAGAATAGGCAGAGGAAAGCTGGGGCAGGACCTGAATGGTGAGGTTGGGATATGCCAAGGCAAAATAGGTCTTCTTTTCCCTCTGTTCAGTTGGTTGTTAGCCAGCAGGCCCTCAGGGCGCCCAGTTAAAGAGAACTCAGGGTGCCGACTACTTCAGGGACGGTTGAAAATTGTTTTCACTTTAAGAAATGTTTGAGCACTACTGATAAAATCTTTATAATAGAATTGTTGATCTAAAACATCCCACTTAAAAAAAAAAAAAAAAACCAAAGCAAAATTAGCGCATACCAGAAAAGCATTTTAAAAAGAAAACAATAGAATGCACCATTTCTAAATTGAAATCTCTATAATTTGTGGTTTGGGGAATGCCAATCTTACAGATTTTTAAAATTCTCAAATTTTCTTTCATATAATTATAAAGTCCTGATTTCATAGAAAGGACAACCCATTGGAAGGCCACTTGTCTTCACAGTTGTCCTCTCCGCATGTAGCCATTCACGTGATTCAGGACACACCATGCCTTCCCATTCTCTTTTAATCCTGGCCCTTTCCCCATCCTGAGTATTCCACTGATTTATGTTTGAGATGAAGATCTTTTTGAAGCATCTATGTATGATATCATAGAAATTTAATTAGCAGATGGCCAGAGTTGACATGAGAAAAGTATAGCTTTATTTTTACATAAATAAAAATAGCCCCTAGGATCCTGGAATACACCAATACATGATTCTTTATGGAACAGACTAGAGGCCTGGTGCACAAAAATTTGTGCACTCAGGGGGGGAGGGAGGGTCCCTCATCCAAGCCTATGCCCTCTTGCAGTCTGGGACCCCTCGGGGGATGTCCATCTGCTGGCTTAGGCCCACTCACCAGGCGATTGGGCCTAAGCTGGCAGACATCCCTCTGGCAGCCCGGGAGGCCTCGGAGAATGTCCACTGGCCAGTGGGGAGCAGACCTAAGTTGCAGTCGGACGTCCTTAGCGCTGCTGAGGAGGCAGGAGAGGCTCCCACCACCACCGCTATACTGGCAGCTTTCAGCCTGGCTTGTGGCTAAGCAGAGCTCCCCCTGTGGGAGTGCACTGACCACCAGTGGCAGCTCCTGTATTGAGTGTCTGCCCCCTGGTGGTCAGTGTGTGTCATAGTGACCAGTCATCTGCTGTTAGGGTCAACTTGCATATTACTCTTTTATTATATAGGATAATTGTAAGTGGTACAATAATAAAGTGTTTCGTGAATTACACGCAGGATTCTTACTTTCTCACCTCCATGAAAGAAATTAAATTATTTTCAGTTACAGTGAATCCATGTCCTGGCTCTGAAACACTTGATGTATTTTTACAGTATTGCAGCCTGACGGGTTTCAGGACACTGGCCTGAGATTTCCTACTCAGCAAATTCTATGTGGGTTTATTCTGTATTATCATCCATATTTGGAACTATTTCTTTTATTTTATGCAATATGCTGCTTTTGAAATTCACAAACAGTTTGGGCAGACCTTGACACAAGCCAGATGAAAATTACTTAGGGGTATATATGGAAAATACAGCCTGACACCAGTTCATGACCATGAATCTGTTCTCTGAAGACTTCCCTGCAGATGGTGAGAGCTGACCTTGAGGAACTAGATTGACATGAAGTTTGTCATTGTGGGATTGACACTGCTCTGGGTCTCTGAATCACCCTGAAGCCTTTAGTGAATCATAAAATGTTGACTTCTTTTGCTTTGTTTTGTGTAGAGACTAAAATAGGTCATTAGTTACCTCTCATGGCTATGAAGAACTGACTATATAGTCTTAGTAATAGCTAACGGACCAGCTGTGACAAGCAGCTCTCAGCAAGGGTGAAGTGGCATCCAGGAGCAGAGGCAGCATAATGGGAATCCACAGGTGTGTCCAAGCAGAACTTGCTCCCTCACCCTTTCTACATCAGAGCTGCTGACACCATGTACCACCATGACTCTTGAGATGTTTTGTGTGGCTGGAGGGCAGGACACCACGGGCAAAGCCATGTCATCTTTGGAAAGAGTTGAGGTAGCTTGGTTGGTGCTAGGAGGCAATTAGACTGCCCAACCTTGTACTTTCTGAGGTTTTTCACGCACAAGATGTGTGCAGACTTGGGTTTTGCTGTTTGCTTTGAAGGAGGGAGGATGCATCATATGGAGTCAGTTTAGCAGAGAGCCCCCAAGTTGCAATAATGGACGTGAAGTCCTGATACATAGTAGATGTTGAGTAAATATTGTCTTGTTTTTTGTCCCATGTAATATCCTCTTGTCCTTGGAAGAGAGATTGATTGAAGTTTAGGCCCTGGGATAGCAGTGTGACTGGGAACCAAGGCCGACTGGCGTTGTGGGCAGGAATGTGCATCATGATCTCAGGGGGATGTGTATGTATGTCGACAGGTGGGGAAGGAAGCATAGCAGCAGCTGGTTGTGCTTCTTGGCTTTAAACTGACCTGTGAATGTATGTGGTCCTCCTTCACCTCAGTGCTTTCTCCTGGTCACTTCATTTTCCTGGCACAAATACGTGTGTTCTGAACTGTTCAGGTTACTGCTGAAGGGTTTTCATTGTAATACGTTTTTCAGAAGTGCTAGTTCATTTCATTGAAGATTTAAATGACTGGAATAGAAAGCAAGTTTATTTTTCTTACATTCTGACTGGTAGTTTTCAAATAAAGCTACTAGAATCTTTCTATTGTTTCAGATGCCAAAACTGGACCAAGCAATTTTAGTAAAATAAATATATCCTTTCTGAATTGTCAAAAGGCAAATTTCTCAAATATTTATGTGGGCAGGTACTCTGTCTCATTTTCCATTTGAAAGACATGATTCATTGTTACTGAGGAGAAGCGGGGATCCAGACTGGGCTCCAGCTCTGAGTTGGAGGTAAGTTAGGAATGAGTATTTCCAAAGGAGCAGAGCTGAGTTAGCAGGTGCACCAGCATGACTTGGGTGAGAAATGCGCACCCAGTGAGCCTGTCTTCTTGCCAGGGAGCTTGGAGGTGAGCCCTACGCTGGCGATGGTGGAGTCCTGGTCCTCTCTTCCCTCTGGGATGGGTCCTCTGTTCCCATGGCCATGATTTTTCACCTCTGTGTTGGTCAGAGTTGCTGCAACCTTAGTATTTCTTGACTACCTACCTCAGACTTCTTGCTTGAGAGATGACCATCGCAATTCACAGGGTATTTATGTGAAGTTAGGAATGAGTAGGTTATAAGTAAGTTATAAAATTCCTTCTAAAATTGTGAGATATTAGATTGAAATAAAGTTTTTGGATAATTTCCTGAATTACAAGAGAAATTTAAGCCATTATATTCTGTAGTGATACAAGAGAGAAAATAAGGAAAGTTAGTTTTTAGACTAATTTTCTTTTTGGGGGGAAGGAGTGAATAATATTCCCTGAAATAACAACTACTGTAGGAGTTTAAAATGACACTGTTTATCCTTTTGACTATTCTGGTACATTTCCAGAAGTCTGTCTACATAGCACTACAGACTGGCTTTCGTCCTTAAGCAGGTGCCAGCAGGGAGTAGGGTTATCGTGGGACATTGAAGCTGACTTCCTTATGGTGGTCCCAGTGAGGAAACAGCCCTCTCAGATCACGTTTCTCAGGCTGCACACTAGACAGTCGCTTCATCAGCTGAGAGGGTGTACCACACTTTCACAGTGTACGCTTTGATATAACCTTTTGCAACCCTGAGTAATTTTTACATAAAAAGAGGCTTACCTTTCACTTGTAAATTTTTTTGTTAACTTAATATCATGTTTTGCCTTCAAAAGAATTAAGTTGAACAGATAAAGTCATTTTTTTCATTCTTCCTCTAGAATCATTTTGAAAATATCTGCCTTTACACGTGTGTTTCCTGCATCTGTGTAAATGGAAAATTACAATACTGTCCTGTGGGCATTGTTTTCTTTTTTTGTTGTTAACCCTCACCCATGAATATTTTCTCCATTTTTTTTTTTTTTTTGAGAGAGAATGGAAGGGAAGGGAGAGGGGAAGAGTGACAGTCGTTGATGTGAGAGACACACATTGATTGGTTGCCTCCTGCACGCACCCCAACTGGGGCTGGGGATTGAACCTGCATACCAGATATGTGCCCTTGATCAGGAATCAAACCTGTATGTGGGCTGATGCTATAACCACTGAGCCATGCTGACCAGGGCTGTGGGCTTGTATTCTTGATTGTTCCTGGAACCATGAGGCTCCAGGGGTGACACTTAGAAGAAGGATGGCTTTTTCTCCTGCATATCACTGTTCAGTACCAGGGCCAAGTACAGGGTTTGGACAAGGTGAAGTGCTCCTAGTGCAGGTTTTTGAGCATCGGAAGCCCTCTTGCTTCCCCCCTCAGCCTGGGATTCGAGAGGCTGGGCAGGGCCTGTGTGCCATGGTGCCAATGGGAGACCTCATGGTACAGAGGGCACAGCTGTGGTGGAAGGAGAGGATAGAGCCCGGTAGGAAGCTGGTTCTGAGGGCGGGTGTAGGAAGTAAGGTTCACTGTGAGTTTATAGACACCTCAAGTTGTCATCCCTTCTTGAGAGTAGGGCTGCCCTGCCGGCATTCCACACACACACGGTCTCAGTATCACTTTGACAAGATGTTGACTTGCTGTTTGGAAAATAACACTGAGCTCTCGACCATGTTTACATCGCTTTAAATATGTTATGTAAACACTAGGAGCTTGCTAAGCAAGTTCAATTCACTTGTTATTCCTGAGAAAGGCCACTCAGTCTGTGGCAGTGTTGGTAGTTAGGCTGAGCTCCAGTTTACATCTGCACTGGCCCATGAGCGGTGTTGATGGCTGTCAGGAAGGCAGGGTGGCACTGCCTAGTACCTCTAGTGGTTCAGGATGCTGCCACCTGCCCTTACTGTGGATTCACATGGGATTCTTCTGCTCAAACACTTAAGCTTACATATGTGCAGTATCACTAGATACCACCTTCAGTTTGACTGTGGTGCTTGAATGTGGGAAGGTTCACCCACCACAGGTCCTAACTTGAGATTTAATGCCCTTGTGCACGGGTCCTTCCTGGACTGCTAAACAACCCAGAAGTGGCCACCTGTACCCTTTCTGTTGCCCTGTCTTCCCCTTCATTCATTCTCAGCACAGATTGTGTCACTCCCTGTCCAGTCTTCTGTGTTCTCCTTTTTGCCCAGTTCTTCCTGCTCTGGCCACACTAACTCCATTTCGATCCCAGAGCACATGGCCCATCCCAGCCCAGGCCAGTGTAAAATTCTCCTTCTTTTGGAACCTTTTCTGTGGTTCTGCCCAGGGCTGGCTGCTTACAGTCTTCTCCTTACTGAGACTGGCTCTGGTCTATCTCAAATGGTCAGCTCTGCCCTTCTGCTGTGTGACACTTCCTGTCTTGCAGCTGCCACTTCTCTGTTTATTGTACCCACCCTCCTCTCTCCTCATCAGCTCAGTATGGGCAGCTCTGCTGGCTGACTCAGGTGTCCATGAAATGTAGCTGAGAATTTCAGTGTGTTCACTTCCAGCTTGGCCCAGAGCAGTGAGGACATGATTCTGAACCAGATGTGGGGAAGCTGGCCTGTTGTCATTTTAGCTGGTGAGGCAGCCAGCCACCTAGAGGATCTCAGGATTCCTGCATTCTAGCAACTTCCTCACTAATCAGAGCCTCCACTCCTCAAAGATCTCTGTCATGAGGTGCTAAATGTCCCTCTCAGGCTTGATTTGATGGGAACTCAGTATGGTGTGTTTTGGAGGGTTTGGCACAAAGGACAGAATTTGTTTTTGGGAGCCTCCCAGGGAAGGCATAGATGGCCTTCCAGCCCCCGTTCTCCAGTCCTCCGAGTCCTCCTGCTGCCCTTTTAGGTCACTGTGTCTGGGACACGCCCTTGCATCCTGTCCTGGGGACTCTCGCATGAATATTCAGTCCCACTGACTCCATTAACTATCTTTAACCATGTTTTGAACCAAAGTATAGTTTCCTGGTCTCAGAATACTGTCCTGTTCCTGCTTCAGCACGGGCCCTTTTCTCTGTAGCAGCTCTACTCTCCCTCCTGCATCTCCCATTCCTGTTTCTCTTTCCCTTTGCCTTTTCTCTGCCCACTTCCCTCCTTCTGCCTTCTGCTCCCCTTCCCTCTCTCTACTTTGTTTCATGATTGACTGCTACTGATGACGGGTGGTTCTTCTGTGCTAGAGTCCTATCTCCTCCATACTTAGGTCACATGTGTGTTTGGTTTCTCTGTAAATGGCTAAATGTAATAGTAGCTGATTGATGTTCAGAAAAATGCATGTATCTCAGCATATGGTCATGGTATCATATCTCCAGTCTCAAATCATCAAATCTCAGATGCTTCTGAGAAATGATACTACTGACTCACCTCTTATTCTGAGTTCCAAAAATTAGATTTGTGATTTGTTTTTTGGCCTTAGTCAAAGCCAGGAGCCTAGCCTCAACCGCCCTAAATAGTCCTTCAACTGCCGGACTGCCCGTGGCAAAGGGTCATCTTGCCAGAGTTACCACGCCTAGCCTGATGTTCCTGGAAATCTCATGGTTCAGGAGCACGGCTGGGAGAGGCTGCCTGTGAAGGAGGCTGGGTGTATGAGTCATAGACAGCTTGCCACTCAGTTTTCTGCTCTACCCCAAGCCTTTGGCAAAGCAAGGCGGGTTGGCCACCCTTTCTGAGGACTTCTTCTGTGTATGGAAGCTGGAATGTAAATATCAGTACGCTTCAGAATAAAGTTAATGAGAAATTTTGAAGCAGGGGTGACTGTGGCTGTGACAGTACTTGGCAGCCCAGGCCAGAAAGCTGGTGTCCCTCTGATATTTCGGCCAGCCAGAGGGAGGCTCTAACTCTCCTGTTGATGTCCTTCCCTCCCACAGTGGCATGTTTGTGAAGTAACTACCTGCATGTCTTGTACCTTAACTTGCTTCCACATCACGGCCAGAAGAGATTGTTTGGCAAACGGTTGAGTTTCAAGGCAGAGTCAGTAGTTCTTCTGGGTTGTGGTCTTAGTGAAGTGCTTCTCCTTCTGGGTGGGAGAGCTGGGCCCTCGCTGTCCTCCCTCTTTCCTGTCCATGGCCTCACACCTGATCCTCATTTTCACTGTGGCCTTGCTGAAGGTAGAGGAAACAGGGCCCTTCCCACACATGAATGTCGAGTTCTGGGTGTTTGCATTTTAAATGACCCTTGAGAAAAACAAAGGCTGGGCATGTAGACACAAGGCTTGGTAGTATTCATGCCATTATTAGTAACCTTTGAGATTTTAAAGCCACAAATGTGAATTCCACAGGATTAAGGGAAGAATGAGTGGCAGGAGAGGAAATTTCGTCACGAGGAGAGGAGAGGGATCATGGTGCTCTGAGCAGGAGCTGAGAAGTGCTTCCGATCTGTATACTTCCAGGTTCACTGCTGGGAGGCCAAGGGAGAGGGGGTGGGGTGTCACAGAAAGACAGTGGAAGGACTCGGAGTGTGGAGGAGTGTGGGAAGCTTAGCATCCCCTGAGCCCTTTATTCATGCTGAGCTGGCTGCCACTCAACTCCTCAGCAGATCAGAACAACAGCTTACATCATGCAAATAGTTTGTCTCACTGAGGATGTGCTCAGCTTCCAAGCGGCCTCTTCTTGGAACAGTTCCAAGTGGAGACTTGAGTCACAGACTCCTCTGAACACAGGATTGCACATTGATTCTCATCCCAGAGACGGAACACTCCATGTGGCTGTCCTGCACTAATATGGCCAGATTCACAGCCAGAACCCAAGTGAATGTTCTCTGTGAGCATCCTCTCTCTCTCTTCCCTGATGTTGGAACTCTCAGGCCACTCTAATTTGCTGCCTTTCCAGATGCAGGGTGAAGCTGAAAACAAACACAAGTATTAAAAAGCTTGTTGTCCTGCTGGAGTTGTAAAGAGAATCCAAGGTTTGAGGCTAGAGCTTGTCTGATGCCACCTCTTCCAGACAAACAGGCCTATGTGTGGGGTCTTGGCAGCATTGTCATCGGTGCTATGGGGCCTCCACTGTTACCTGTTACCAGAGCTCTGGGCAGGCCATCGGGTAGTGGCAAGCATGCCGACAACATACAGCGCTCTGCCTTCTGTGAGGTACCAGGTGGGCTCTGCCCTGTGGAAGCCAGTCTCCAAGGCAGAACGTTTTTATGTTACAACATATTACATTGATCTTCCTGAGATGATCAACAGAATCCCAGGCCGATCCTTTGAGAATGATGTCCTCGTTTCTGTTGTTGATCAACTGTAAGATCCCATGCCACTCTTTTGTGACCACAGGAATT
Organism: Murina feae; assembly: GCA_004026665.1. Taxonomy (NCBI): domain Eukaryota; kingdom Metazoa; phylum Chordata; class Mammalia; order Chiroptera; family Vespertilionidae; genus Murina; species Murina feae. The sequence goes on along the minus strand of PVJC01031419.1, from coordinate 8,727 downwards.
GTCCCGGTCTTCCTAGCCAACACTTGGGGAAGCTGGGGGAGTGATTTGCTGACAGCCCCCGTGGATCTTTCTTGTGTATATTTGAGCTGAGCACTGGGCTCTTTGGAGTATGTGAGCTTGTCTGAGACTCCCCTTCTCTCTTTCAGAGGACTACCCCAACGGCACCTGGCTGGGGGACGAGAACAACCCCGAGATGCGGGTGCGCTGTGCCATTATCCCCTCCGACATGCTACATATCAGTACCAACTGCCGCACGGCCGAGAAGATGGCGCTGACACTGCTGGACTACCTCTTCCACCGGGAGGTGCAGGCCGTCTCCAACCTCTCGGGCCAGGGGAAGCATGGCAAGAAGCAGCTCGACCCCCTCACCATCTATGGGATCCGGTGTAAGTGTGGGTTTCCTGTTCTCTGCTCACTTCCTTAAAGAAGGACCTGGCTGGAGGGTGGGTCCTGTGAGGTAGGGCTTCTGGGACGAGTCAGGATCTCCATTATTGGGTAGGAGAAGACGTCAGAACTAGTCACAGAGCAAGGAAAGGGATTTCTGGGTTGAGCATTCTCTTTAATAAGTGTTGCCTGGTACCCAGCCCATGGGAAAGACAGGGAGTGTGGGCCTTTCAGACCCTGAGAATCATTTTGAGTAGCTTACTGAGAAACTGCATGTGAAATCAGCTGACATCAGTCCCTCAGGTGGGAATTAATCAGTTCTCAGATGAACAGTGTTGCAGGAGTCAGCAGACTTTTCCTAAGGGACATCCAATTGATGTGTTAGGCTGTGAGCATAGGCTCTGTGTTGTGAACTACTCAGCTCTGAAGCAGCCACAGACCAAATGTAAACAAATAGGTGTGGTTGTGTTCCATAAACTTAACTTTCAAAAGCAGACAGAAGTCTGCCAGCTGACTGCCAATGCATGCTTTAGAGCATGATGGCTAGAGCAGAGGGCACCACTCAGATCTGTGGGCATGGCACTCATGTGTGCGCAGCCTTAGATCACATAGGTTTGCATGGTGATAAACCACGTGATAGTATGTGACAGTGTAACCCACAGTGCGAGATGCTGTTGGGATGTAAAGATGAACAAGAAGTGGCTCCAACTGCATAGTATGCAGTCAGATATATGTGAACAGCTGCAGCCCCAAGAGTCACAGGGCAGTTGACCACACTGCAGTGGTTGATGGCGAAGGCCCTGAGGGAGAACGATGTTTGTGCCAAGGTTCAGAGAGTGGCCTGGATTCCAGCATTGTGCAGTGTGATGGCTTGTGGGCGGTGGGCCACTGTTCCCGTAGGGAGTCATAGGGCTACCAGCAAGGGATGCTGATGATTTGGAGGGGTGCCTTAGAACTTATGTGTAGATTGTGACACACAGGTTGTTAAGCGGAGGCTTGGAGAACGTTCCACAGCAGTGGTGAGGAAGCTGAGCAGTGGGACTCAGAGCAGAAGCACATGGGGATGGGGATGGGGATGGGGATGAGGGTGGGGATAAATGGACATGCTGTGGAGTCACCACTGGGAGTCTGAGTGGCGTTGGGGAGGCACTACATCGTCAGAACAGATAAGTCCTATTTTCCTGCAGGTGGGGAAATTGGCCACCTTTTGAGCGCTCCTTTATTTGGGAACCATTGCAAATTGCTGCCTTCTCAGTGTTAACCAGAAACACCAATCAGAAAGGACATATGCATCCCTATGTTCATAGCAGCACAAATCACCATAGCTAAGATTTGGAATCAGTCTAAGTGCCCATCAGCAGATGAATGGATTAAAAAACTTTGGCACATCTATGCAATGGAATACCATGCTGCTGTACAAGGAAGAACCTCCTACCATTTGCAATAGCATGGATGGAGCTGGAGAGCATTATGCTAAGTGAAATAAGTCAGTCAGGGAAAGATAAATATCACATGCTCTCACTCATTTGTGGATTATAATGAACACCATAAACTGATGAACAAAAACAGATGTAGAGACAGAGAAGCATCGATCAGATGCTCAAAACTCAGAGGGAAGGTAGGGGAGGTTGGGGGTGAGGGGGAGAGATCAACCAAAGGACTTGTATGCAGGCATATAAGCACAAGCGATGGATGTGGACAACAGGGGGTGAGGGTGAGGGCAGGATTGGGGGGATGAGGGGACATTGGGGGTATAAGGACACATTTATAATATCTTAATCAATAAAGGGGGGGAAAAGAAAAAAATTCAGATGGAATTTTGAAAGGTTAAAAAGTATTTGCTGACCTTTTTTCCTTTTGGCTCAGTTTAGTTTGTATTGCTGAGCACTGAGTTTAAATAGTGGCGAGTGTGGGCATTGGCTTCTTGCTCATGCGCAACCAATTCTCTGCTATTTCTGCAGACTCTGGGGGACATGGACACCTTCAGTAATTTTCAGACGGTCGTCTGTTTTCACACGGCTGTCTTCTCCATGTTTTCATTGTCACCTGGCGTCTTCTCTCTGTCTCCATCATCACACAGCCTTGTTGTCTTGTGCCTCTGTTGTCACATGTTTCATCTTCTCCCTGTGTCTCATCTCCTCTCCTTATAGGGATACCCATCATATTGGATGTAGAGCCCACTGCTCTCTAGTATGACCTCATCTTAATGTAATTAATCACATCTGCAGAGACTGTATTTCCAAGGGAGGTCACATTCTGAGCTTGGAGAGCCTGACAGCGGCATTGGGCTCTCCTGCTATAAACTGAGGAGTGGTGTCACTTATCGTGTTTGTCTTTAGTCAGTGGATCACCACTGCTTGGGGAGAAGGGGTGGACCTGGCCTTGAAGCTAGGACACACTGGGTATGCGGGGTGCATGGTGTGTCAGCGAGGCGTGCTGACTCCATCCGCATGAGGGAGCATGCTGGCCAGTTTCCCCTCACTCAGAGAGCGGAAGATTTCTGTTGTTTTTCTAGGCCAATCACTATGAAGTCAAGACTGTAATTTTAAGAAATAAATTGCTGGCACTCAGTTTTCTGCTTCTCCCCCCCCCCCCCCTTGAACTTGAGATTACATTAGCAATGATAGTGTTTTTCATTCCTTTGTGACTGATAAGCCTCTTGCCACCCACTGAGGATGCGAGATGGTGTCTCTGTTCATTTGATTTCCTCTCTTCCTCTTTCCCACAGTGTGTCTCAGCTCCTCTGTGGGGCTCATTATTTGAGATCTGGAAATCTGGTTTTGTGATTTGAACCACCATTGTCAACCATGGGCATTCTGGAAAGTGAGAAGGCAGTTAACAGTGACGGACTCTCAGATCTTCAGAAGGTGGCCAGATAGCTTGTCAGCAAAGCAGATGGGCCGGCTCGCAGGGGCTGTCTTTCTGGGGGTGGCCTGGGGGCTTGCCTGCTGAGCAGCTCTCCCACAAAGAGGCAGAGAGAGCTATTTGATTCACCCTCAGGTGAGATGGCTCTGCAGCTCCCCAGGGACCCTGTGCAAGGATCCTTTGGCAGCAGACCAGAAATGGCCTTAGAGAAGAGCAGTGTCTCCTACACAGGGCAGCCAGGGTGATAGCCTAGTGGTGGGGAGTCATACGAGCAGAGGCTATGGTGTGAGATTGATGTCATCTTCTCCCTGGTCCCCTGAGTGTTCCCCAGGGGGGCTCTTGGGTGCTGTTGAGGGGCAGAGTGAAGCACTCTGGGGTTTATGCTGTGACCATTTCTTCTCCACATAGTGAGTGCTGGGAGGCCGAGTTTCACTCCTAACTGATAATTCAGCTTGTAACTGAAGTGAGGGTAATGGCATTCTTATTTCATGAGGTTTTCTTATGAGATAAAATGCTTTACAAGTGTGAAGTACCAGTTAAGTTAAATGAAGAATGCTTTAGGAAAAGTCAGAACAGCAGCAGCCAACAGTACCTGCGGTCAGGGGGCTGCATCCTCTGCTATCAGGACTCCTTCTCAGAGCTGCCTGCTGATGGCCAAGGGCTCCTGAGGGCAGAGCTAACTCCACTGCCCCATTGGATCCATCCCGTCGCTCCCGCTTAGGGCTCTCAGTAGGGGAACATTTGTGTTGCTGATTCATTAGTTAGTTTTTCTTGGCAGCCATCAGTGTGGCATTTGCCATGCATTTGAATCTTGAGTTGCTTTTGGAAGGAATTATGTAATATGATGTCTTAGGAGAATTAAAAAATGGATAATATATAACTACATGAATGTATATTTTTTTTTGGTCAAAGGACGTAAGCCAGGTTTTCACTGGCAAATTGGTTTTTACAAAGTTGAATTTACATGTTCATGCTTTTGCTCATTTCTTATATTTATATATCTGTGTGTGTGTCTTGTATATATTTTCTGTTCCTGACAAGTTTTTAAAATTGTGTATAATTTCATTTATCCCTTGAGGCATTCAATTGGTTTTCTGTGAATGTAAATGTATGAAAACAGGAGGATGGTTTGTAGAATGTTTCTCTCTCTCTTTTTTAAAATATACTTTTATTGATTTTAGAGAGGAAGAGAGAGGGAGAGAGATAGAAACATCAGTGATGAGAGAGAATCATTGATTGGCTGCCTCCTGCATATCCCCTACTGGGAATCGAGCCCACAACCCAAGCATGTGTCCTTGATGGAATTGAACCTGGGACCCTTTAGTCTACAGGCCAATCCTCTATCCACTGAGCCAAACCGGCTAGGGCTAGAATGTTTCTCTTGAAGCATATAACCTAACTAGAGGCCCGGTGCATGAAATTTGTGCGCTGTGGGGGTGGGTGGGTAGGGGAAGCGTCCCTTAGCCCTGCCTGTGCCCTCTCGCAATCTGAGACTCCTTGGGGATGTCCTGCATTGAGCATCTGCCCCCTGGTGGTCAGTGCACAACATAGTGACTGGTCAACTGGTCATTCTGGTCGTTCTGCCATATGGTCATTTAGGCTTTTATATATATACTAGGGGCCTGGTGCACAAAAATTTGTGCACTCGGGGGGGGGGTCCTTTAGCCTAGCCTGTGCCCTCTTGCAGTCTGGGACCCCTTGGGGGGTGTCTAGCCAGCCTGAGTGTGCCTAGCCAGCCTGGGTGAGGGGCTGATGGCTGTTTGCAGGCTGGCCAAGCCCCCCAATGGGGACTCTTATCCCATGGGGGTGTGGCCAGCCTGGGTGAGGGTCTGAGGGCTGTTTTCAGGCTGGTCACATCCTCTTCAGGGTTTGGGTCCCTACTGGGGTGCCTGGCCAGTCTGGGTGAGGGGCTGAGGACTGTTTTTAGACTGGCCACAGTGAGTCTGGCTGGAATCAAGTTTCTGGGGTTTATTTATCTTCTATAATTAAAACTTTGTTGCCTTGAGCGGAGGCCACAGCCTGCCTAGGCAGGCAACGAGGCCTCCTGTTTGCTTCATCTCTGTGGCTTCTATAATTGAAGCTTTGTTGCCTTGAGTGGAGGCCACAGCCGGCCTACGCAGGCAGTTTCCTCCATTGCTGGCCTCCTGTTTGCTCTAGCTCAGTGGCTGCCGGCTGCCATTTAGGCTGGGTTAATTTGCATATGGCTGCTCTGATTGGCTGGTGGGTGTGGCTAAGGAGTAACTGAGTGATGGTTAATTTGCATATTAATCTTTTATTAGATTAGACTAGAGGCCCAAATTTGTGCACTGGGGGGGGGGGTGTCCCTCAGCCCGGCCTGTGCCCTCTTACAGTCTGGAACTCCTCGGGGGATATCTAGGCACCCCAGTAGGGCCCCCCATCCTGCTGGCTTAGGCCTGCTCCCTGGGGGATCCCTCTGGCAGCCTGGGAGCCCTTGGGGGATGTCCACTTGCCAGTGGGGAACAGGCCGAAGCTGAAGTCGGATATCCTTAGTGCTGCTGAGGAGGCGGGAGAGGCTTCCGCTACCACTGCTGTGCCGCAGCTGTCAGCCTGGCTTGTGGCTGAGCAGAGCTCCCCACTGTGGGAGTGCACTGACCACCAGGGATCATCTCCTGCATTGAGCATCTGCCCCCTGGTGGTCAGTGTGTGTCATAGTGACCAGTCATTCCCAGTCATTCTGCTGTTAGGGTCAATTTGCATATTGCCCTTTTATTATATAGGATAGAGGCCTGGTGCACGGGAGGGGGCCGGCTGGTTTGCTCTGAAGGGTGTCCCAGATCAGGGTGGGGGTCCCGCCTGGGTGCCTGGCCAGCCTGGGTGCGGGGCTGAGGGCCGTTTTCAGGCTGGCCACACTCCCTTCAGGGTAGGGGTCCCCACTGGGGTACCTGGCCAGTCTGGGTGAGGTGCTGATGGCTGTTTGCAGGCTGGTCAATCCCCTCAGCAGGAACCCTCACCCCATGGGGGTGTGGCCAGTCTGGGTGAGTGGCTGAGGGCTGTTTGCAGGCTGGCCACAGCCCCTTCAGGGTGGGGGGATCCCACTGGAGTGCCTGGCCAGCCTGGGTGAGGGACTGAGGGCCGTTTGTAGGCTGGTCACACCCCTTTCAGGGTGGGGGTTCCCGCTGGGGTATCTGGCCAGCCTGGGAAAGGGCTGAGGGCCATTTTCAGCATGGGGGTCCCTACTGGGGTGCCTGGCCAGCCTGGGTGAGGGGCTGATGGCCGTTTTCAGGCTGGCCACACCCGTGGGCTGGAAGCAGGTATCTGGGATTTATTTATCTTCTATAATTGAAACTTTGTAGCCTTGAGTGGAGCTCAGGGCCAGCCAGGGCAGGCAGGAAGCTTGGCTTCCTCCATTGCCGGGGCAACCCAAGCCTCCTGTTCACTGTAGCTCTGTGGCCGCCGCCATCTTTGTGATGGAGTGATGGTTAATTTGCATATTACTCTTTTATTAGATAGGATATATATATATAGATATAGATATAGATATAGATATAGATATAGATAGATAGATAGAGATAAGGTACTTGATAGAGATAAGGTACTTTGATATTGTGTTTGGTTGCTGTTTCTTTTCTTGTCTTGGAGACCACAGTTGTAGTTGGGCAACTATGCAACTATAGTTAGGAGTTGGGGTCTCCTATAGCTACATAATTCTAGTTCTGATAGTTTCACTCCCCTGTAACTACAGTCAGGAGTTGGGTTCTCCTGTAGATACATAGCTGTAGCTCTGATAGTTGCATTCCCCTGTAATTACAGCCAGGAGTTGAATTCTCCGGTGACAATACAACTATATAGCTAATATTTGTTTCTTCTGCAACTATGGCAGTGGTTGACTTTTGTTAGCACTAATGTTGGTCACTAGCCTGGAACTTTGTGAGGCCATCCCTGCACCTAACGTCATTCCTGGCATGTAGCAATCACTCAGTAGGTATTGATGAATGATTCTGTGATTATTTTAGAGATGACCTGAATATCAGAAAGCAAAGAGTCCTGCTGCTTCATTTATGTATTTCCTTTTATGCATGAGGATTACAGTGCTGCTAAAACTACCTCAGGTTTTTGTTCTTTCAGATCCTATAAATCCTACCCCCCCTTACCTCAATTTCTCTTTTATCCAGATTACAGAAATTTGGGTTTTCATTACATTTAGAGTCAAAGATGTCTTAAGCATATGCTCAAAGAAAAACTCCAGAAATGTCTTTCCAAGGTGAAAGAAACTTTTGATACTTAATATAGTACTTAAGAGAACAAACACTGCCTTTGTTTTGATTATTTGTAGTATTTTGGTCTTGAGAGGGACAGATTTTAGGAATTGTGTGTCAAGTTAATTCTTAGTAGATGGTCCTAACTTAATCTCTTAGTAGTTGAAACAGGATGTTTTTTAGCTTAATTTTTTTATTCAACTAGAGGCCTGATGTACGAAATTCATGCAAGGGGCTTGGCCCTTACAGCCCTGGCTGCCTTGGCTGGCCCTCATAGCCCCAGCTTCATCTGGAAGGCCATTTGGAAGGATGTCCAGAAGATCGTTCAGCTGTTCATAATAATTAGCATGTTAGCTCTTTATTATAGAGGATTTTAAAATTTCATTCATTTGTTTTCCCATTAATCAGTGAAGTTGTATGAGCCAGCTAGAGAGAAGGACACCCTGCTGAAGCATTTCTTGTAGTTCCCATGTTCAAGACCTTACTGTCTGTTGATTCAGCATAAAGAAGAGGTGGTATGGTCTAGTGAGAGATGGACAAGGCTGGCAATGAAGAGTCTCCATCTGCCACCCACTCCTCAGTGGCCTCCCATGTCACCGGGTTCCTCTTTGTTGATAAGGAGGTCTCTGAATGTCGTTCAGTCACATACTGAGAGCTCTCTGTGATGTACGAGTGTAACAAATGTGGGTGCCAGTAATATGCTCTGCTAAGTGCAGGCTATATGCATCCACTGTGACTAGCAATTCAGTTCTATTTGGGTGTGGGGGCTCTAGGGCAGAGGTCGCCAACTGGTGGTCTGTGGACCACTGGTGGTCCGTGAGGACCTAAAGGTAAGTGGCCACTGCTCTAGGGAGTAAATAATCACCTCTGTCCTTAGGGAGTTTCCATTCTGATGGAGAGGCAGATGGAGACACATGGAGTGTTCCACAAGTCAGATGCAGACTCAAGTTGCAATGGAGATGTTTTAAGAAGAGTTGTAGTCACCAGTTAGTCACTGAGTGTTGAAGCATTTACTATGAGCCCAGATAGTCTTGGTTCTTGGCATACATGGGTGCACAAAACAAAGATCCCTGTGTCTGTGAGAGAAACAAAGAACAAACACAATTCTATCTAATAAAAGAGTAATATGCAAATTGACTATCACAAGATGGCTTCCCCCATGTGGTCAAAAATGGCTACCACAAGATGGCCAGCAAGGGAGGGCAGTTCGGAGGGACCCAGGCCTACAGGGGAGGGCAGCTGGGGGGGGGGGACCCAGGCC